>PVJN01006354.1:0-75859 GCA_004026805.1 Lasiurus borealis
AGGTGGGGGCGCTCCCCTCACGGGGATTCCGGAGAGAGGCCTAGGAGGTGTCTGGGGTTCTGGCAGTTGCAGTGTACGTGGCCAGCAGTCAAGGCCAAGGGCACTGGTGAGGGCTGGAAACAATTATGAAGTGAGAACCCAGGGAACCTGGCATCTGGGGCCTTGATGGGGAGACAGAGCAGCCAGGGAGGGGGGTGGGGTGAGTAAGAGGGTGCAAGTCCAGCAAGGCCCCCTCCAGCCAACTGCCTGCTCTCTGAGGAAAGATCCAGAAATCCAGAGACCAGATTCTCTCCCCGGAGCCTGCAGAGGAGAGCTGAGGGGCTCAGATAATGGGGTGGCCCAGACCCACTGTCCCGGAGCGGCTGTCACTGGAGGACCCGTTGGGTAGACTGGTGGTGTTCAGCTTGGGGAGATAAGGCAGCTGCTCCTGGGTTGTCAGGGTTGACACCGGGGGAGGGGGGAAGCTGAAACACTCACTGTGCTCAGGGGGCGTCCTATCACACAACCCTGTACCCTAGGGGAGGTGGGGAAGGGGGCGAAGGCATTGTTACCCCTCTTCTTCACATGACAAGACGGAAGGTGAGAGACTTTCCTGGCCGATGACACCCAGAGTAACTGGGGAAGCACGAGTTCTAATCCAGGTGCATCCTGCTCCAAAGGGCTTGCTCTGAACCCCTCAGCCTCATTGTGCCTACTCGAGGGGGCAGAGCGGACCCCCAGGACCGCACAGTGATAGGACTGCGGATATCCGCTTCCTGCAAGGGAAACCTACACTCTGTCCAGCAGGGGCGCCTCAGGGACTGCTGGAGACTGGAGTGTCCACGCCAGAGCCAGCAGACAGGTTAGAGCCACATGGCTTCATGGCCCGTGAACACTGGCTAAGGAGAGAGAGGCCTGCATGTCCCCTTCCTAATGAATCAGCCTTTACTGAGCACCCACTACCTGGCAGGCAGGCCGGGATAAAACAGACCAGCACTCTACCCTCCTGGAATACACAGTCTAGATCAGCGGTTCTCAACCTGTGGGTCGCGACCCCTTTGGAGGTCGAACGACCCTTTCACAGGGGTCGCCTAAGACCATCGGAAAATGCAGATATTTACATCACGATGCATCACAGTAGCAACATTTCATGGTTGGGGTCACCACCCCATGAGGAACTGTATGCAAGGGTCGCGGCCTTAGGAAGGTTGAGAACCACTGGTCTAGATGCAGACATCGAACACAGCTGTTAAATGAATGAAAGAACATTACTAGCCTGGTATGGCACTGAGTACCCACGCCAGGCGCTAACCTAAGCGCTTCCTGCACATTAACTCACAGCAGCCTTAGGAAGGAGCAGCTGTTACTGCTCCCGGTTTTGACAGACGAGGAGACCGAAGCACACAGCTAAAAAGCGGGACTGGAATGCCATTCAGCCACGTAGGCTCTGGGCCTCCGTAGACTAGGAAGCAGTGGAGAGTGAGGGTGGGATGCTATTTGGTCAGGCTGACCAGAGAGGGCCTCTCTGAGGAAGTGACGTTTGAACGATAAGGAGAAACCTGCAGATAACCGGGCGGAGAGCACTGGCCCTGACTGAGGTGGGAATGGACTTCCTGACAGACCAGAAAGGCAGTCTACATGGCTGGCGCTCAGTGGGCAAACGGGGAGGGAGGAGGGGGGAAAGGGGATGGTTTGACACGAGGTTGGACGTGTAGGCAGGCAATTCTGAGAGTTTCCTGAGCACCTACTGTGTGCTCTGACTTAAATGCTATAGGAAGCAGATACGATATCAGTGGCCTCCAAGAAAAAAACCTTCCTTTGTCTAACGGGAAGGAGCTGGGACAAGGAGTTAGAGACCAGCAGCTGACAGTCTAGTAGTTGACGAAACCAACCTTTTCAAGAGGAGCGGGAAGAGAGATGATGCAGACAACGATGATGGTGGCGATGACAGGCATTTGCGCTAAGCACCGCGGCTCATTTACTCCTCTCCACAGCCCTCTCTGGTGGACACAGATACCCCTGTTTTCTAGGTGAAAGAGCTAAGACACAGGATGGGCCTCCCTGAGACCCCTGACCTCACCCCTCTCCATCCCAGGCCACCTGGCACCCTCCCCTGCACTCCTCCCCTCGGGGGATGTCCCTGTGGCCTGTCTCCGCCTCGCTGGCTCCTTTCCAGAGACGTTGGGTAAGCCATCAGGGTCATCCAGTGAGTAAGCAGGTGAGGCTGGTTTCCATCTCCCGTGCTCCCCACTTCACCGTGGTACATGATCAAAGACAGGCGCCTGCCCGGGGACGGAGCAGGCCAGCAGTTAGGGGGTCTCCGATGAGGAGGAGGGACAAGAGCTGGAGGCGGCAAGGACTGTGGGCCTTAGGGCTCTATGCATAGCCTTGGCCCGGAGGAGGGGAGGTGCTAAGTGTCCCCTGGGCCACCTTGCTTAAGGGATCAGGGCCTGAGAGGAATGTTCTTCTAGATTTCAGTTGAGAAAGTCCCCTTTCAGCCCTGGCTGTGCCGCTCAGTTGGTTAGAGCGACGACCTGATACACAGAGATTTCGGGTTCGATCCAGGTCAGGGCACATACAAGCATTCATGGATGCAGAAATGCATGAAACAACAAGTCGATGTTTCTATCTCCCTCCCTCTAGCTCTTAAGAAATCAATATAAGAACCGAAAAAAAAAAGAAATCAATAAAAAAGAGAGAAAAAAGTCTCCTTTCCTCGTTCTGATTCATTTACTGTGTCACTCTGGAGTTTTGTGTGTAGGGTACGTTTTGTTGTGGGTCTAGGAGGAGGAGGGAAGGAAGAACTAGTTCATCTCAGCACCACTAGGTGGCAGCATCGTCAAGGCAGAACCCAGAGTGGGGTTGGTTCTAGCCAGTTCTTTCCAGAGAAGGGGGCTGCAGGAGGCTGAATTTGAACCCAACGCCTGACTGCTTTCCATTGCTTGGGGCTAAGTCTGGGTCTGCAGAGATTGGCCCCCTGCCCTGCTCTGGGGCTCGGGAAATATTTAGGAGGCTGGTCCTTTGAGGTCTAAAGTCTTCTCAGACTAGGAAGGGTGGGTGGTCTCCAGGGACCTAACCATAAGGGGGTCTGGGTCCTGAAACCCCCCAGTCTGTCCCGTTTAGGCAAAGCCCCAGGCCTGCAATGCACACAGGCCACCCAGGCAGATCCAATCCTGATCTCCTGGTGAGTAATGACTTGGCTATTTTTTACCCCATAAATTAGACCTAATCTTGTGTTGACTCTGGAGAATAATGAGGACGATTAAGATGAGATGGTATTCATTCTCCTCCAACAAGAGCCAATTACTTATCAGCAGGATTACTGCCCTGAGCCAGGAGCTCTGCAGACCCGGTAGACAGGGCCGGGGGTCTGCAGGGGATGCAGCAGGAAAGATCCCAGTTAGATGTGAGGGAGAACTGCCTGGGAGAGGGAGAGGGGGCTGGAGTCAAGGAGGGGGATGTGAAGGTCATGGAACCGCCCATCCAGGTGATGTTTGTGAGCCATGGAGGGGGGCTCCCGGGGAATTCCTGAACCCCTGCACTGCTGGGCATTTGCTCCTGGAGGCCCCTGACCTCACCCCTCCCCATCCCAGCCCACCTGGCTCCTCTCCTGCTCTCCTCCCCTCAGGGTCTGTCCCCGTGGCCTGCCTCAGCCTCACTGGCTCCATTCCAGGCTCACCTTGGATAAAGGAACCTGCGTGTAGAAGTCTCCAGCCTTCTCCTCCCCATCTGCTCCCCCTCCTCCCTTCCTCTCCTAGGAATCAGGGAAGCCACATGTCCAGGGTTAAGAGCACGGATCTGGAGACAGAAACACGTGGGTTTCATCTGGCTTTGTCCCTGGTCCCATCTGCAAAATGGGCTCTGCAGCCCCACCTGCAACCGGCTCTGCTGTCCCGAGCAGCTAAAGTACCCAAGGAGCCAAAACTGGTTTGGTCCAGTGGGTAGAGCATCGGCCTGCGGATCAAAAGGTCCCAGGTTCGATTCCGGTCAAGGGCATGTACCTTGGTTGCAGGCACATCCCCAGTAGGGGGCGTGCAGGAGGCAACTGATCTATGTTTCTCATCGATGTTTCTAACTCTCTATCCCTCTCCCTTCCTCTTGGTAAAAAATCAATGAAATACATATTTTCAAGTGCCCAAGGTTCCCAGACCCAGCTCCCAGCACCTCCCGGGCTTTCTGCACGAGATCGGAGGCGAATGGATGGGCCGACAGCTGCGGGGTGGCAGGGCGGTGGGGTGGGGGGAAAGGGGGGATCGAACATTTATTGCTCTCTTTTCCCGGCTATGTTGTGGCATCCACTGCCCACGACAGCCCTGGGGGAAACTTCACTCTGTCACCCAGTTTGTGGGAGAGAAAGCGCAGACTCTGAGAGGAAGGTCTGGTGGTTAAGGTCACCGAGCTGGGACCTGCAGAGCGAGCTGGGCCGGGGTCTGCGTCTGAGCTCCCCCCAGCTGTGCCCCTGCCTGCACCCACATCGCTTCCTGAACAGGAAAGGCATTTATCACGCGCCGGGCTGATGAATGAAACGCCCGTCAAGCGCCGTTTCCGGTTCAGTGAGTCCCTGTCTCAGACGCTCCCACGGCGTGGTAACTCCCGGGAGGAAATGGATGGTGCGTGATTTACAGAATCCTTCTTGGTAATTCTCCGCCACTCGCCCATCTTGCCTCGACTGTCAGGAAAAATCCACTCTTCTGTCCACGTCTCAGAGCTCGCTACATTTTACTTGGTTATTTTCTGAGCCTGGTCCCTCCTTTATCACCCATGCTATTTTGTACCTACTGTGTGCTCGTGATGTGCACACGAGGGCTTTATTTATTTATTTATTTATTTATCTATTTATTTATTTATGAGTATATTTTTATTGATTTCAGACAGGAAGGGAGAGGGAGAGAGAGAGAGAAACATCAATGATGAGAGGGAATCACTGATCGGCTGCCTCTTGCCTGCCACATACTGGGGATCGAGCAACCCCCGCCTGTGCCCTGACCTGGAATCGAACTGGGACCTCCTGGTTCATAGGTCAATGCTCAACCACTGAGCCACACCAGCCAGGCTCAAACAGGGTTTTATTTAATGTTTCCAGCACACGTCAGTGCTATCATCCCCGTTGGAGAGACTGTGACAAACCGAGGCTCAGGGAAGTGCAGATTCACCCAAGGTCACACCGAGAGGCCGTTGCAAAGCTGCATCCACCTGAGATTTGGAGTTCTCCCACCCCCAGGGCCTTCCCCTCAGGAGGCGACTTTCCTGGGGCTTCCTGGCCTGTGGGAGGTGGGGTTGGTGGGGGGCCAGGGCCTCGGTGTTCAGTGGAACCAATGGGATTTTTTAAAATATATATTTTATTGATTTTTTTTTAACAGAGAGGAAGGGAGAGGGATAGACAGGTAGAAACATCGATGAGAGAGAGACATCGATCAGCCACCTTCTGCACGCCCCCTACTGGGGATGCGCCCACAACCAAGATACATGCCCTTGACCAAAATCGAACCCAGGACCTTTCAGTCCGCAGGCCGATGCTCTATCCACTGAGCTACACCGGTTTTGGCACAAATGGGATTTTAAGCTCGGCCTCCGCGGGAGACCTGCGTTTCAGACGTGAAAGCACTTAGCGCCACGCGTGTCTTGAGCGCCTCTGTGTGCCAGGCGCCGTGCTCGCTCCCAGGATGCCACAGTGAGTTAATGAGGTTCTTGCCCCTGGGAGCTCCTAGGCTAACGGGGGAGATAGGTCTGAATGCCCGGCTGGTGTGACCTTGACCAAGTCACTTATCCAGGAAGTGTCTCAGTTTCCTCATCTGCAAAATGGGCTGATCACCGTTGCTACCTTCTAGGGTTTTTAAGCGGATCGAAGGAACCCATACAGTGGTACCTCGAGATACGAGTTTAATTTGTTCTGTAACCTTGAGGCGTGGGGAACTATGAGATGCTCGAGTCGAGGTAAACTGGTGGGTCGTGTGTAGCCGGGCGATCAGAGCGATTACTCCTATCTCAACTGTTGCTCGTATTTCAAAGCAAAAATCGCTCGCTCGACGGCTCGTATCTCAAAAATCTCGTATGTGAGGGCTCTCGTATCTCGAGGTACCACTGTATTTGTAAAGCATCTAGATGGGGGTCTGCACCTAGAAAATGCTGTACATGAGTTTGTTAAAGAAATAGAAAGAACAAGCCAGGCAACGACACTCCCATAGGACAAGGACTGCGGAGAGAGGGGAGCCCAAAGGAGGGGCATCTAACCTGGACCCCAATCAGGGAAGGCTCCTTGGAGGAGGCAGCGAGTGGACACTCGACCTGAGGCAGGAGAGGGTGCTCACTTCCTTCCCTAGCCCAGGACGCTTCCTGTCCGTCCCAGCTGTGTCCTCACTGGCTGTTTCCCAGGGGTGAGGAAAATTCATAACGGTCAAAATTCATCCCCGCACTAGGCAGCGAAGTGGCATCTAAGTTTGAATGGAAGTCTCTGTCCTCGGGGGGCTGGGCAGAGGGCTTCCCGAATCTTCTCTGGGACCTCAGAGGAAGGCCGCAGACAGGCCGGCAGGTGCAGGAAGCATCTGGCAGTGAAGGCTGCTGGGAGGCCCTCCAAGCCACAAAGACAAAGATGACTCAAAAAAAAAACAAAAAACCTTAAAGAAAAAAAAAATAGGAAAGGGAGAAGCAGGCAGGGAAATGATTTTTCTCAGCTGGCCTTCTCGGGGAATTAAATCTTGTTTTTTGTCACCGCCGGGTGGAATAATCCAATATATTAAGGCAGAAGCCCCCTCCTATTTATTGCTCTGACTTTGGTCTAACAGGCCCGGGCTGCGTTTGGAATCAGATGGGCCTGGGGGGCGGGGGAGGGCGGGAGAGAGGGAGGGAGACATCAGCCTCCTGGATCAATTACACTCCTCTCCAACACCAGAAAAATGAATTATTCCCCGAAAAGCAGGCTCCTCATCCGATGAATTCTGCAATGCAGAGCCGGCGCGCGGAGTTAGACCAAATTGAATTTGGTCTCTGAGACATTGAAAACCAGGTGGAAATGTGTGTATGGGGAGGGGGGGGAGGTAGGGAGGTAGGGGGGGGGGGTCTGACGGCCACCTTGGCCTCTGTCGCCTGGCTGGGAAAGCCCCCGCTCACAGTCCCCTCGGGTGGACAAGAGGCAGCCATCCGCTGGCCCCGGGCGTACCTGCACTCCACAGGGGAAGACATTTGTCCCGAGCCTGAGGCTCTGAGGCCGCCCAGGGACCTGGTAAGCAGGGCCATCTGACACCTTTTGTCCCTGTCCTCCAGCTCCTGCTGACCCTGGCCCCAGAGTCTCCCCTCCCTCAGAGAACCTTAGATAGAACACGTTGGGGTGGGGAGCTTTTCACTCTGGTGCCACCCATCTGCAGCTGTGTGCCTTGGGGCAAGTCGCTTCACCTCTCTGGGCCTCAGTTTGCTCGTCTGAAAGTGGGGTTTACCAAACTCCCTATTCTGGTTGCCACTCTTGCACTGACAAATGCCAGAAATGGCCGAGACCAGTTTGGCTCAGTGGATAGAGCATCGGCTTGCGGACTGAAAGGTCCCAGGTTCGATTCTGGTTGGGGGCATGTATCTTGCTTGCGGGCACATCTCCACTGTGGGGCGTGCAGGAGGTGGCTGATCGATGTGTCTCTCTCATCGATGTTTCTGACTTTCTATCCTTCTCCCTTCCTCTCTGTGAAAAAATCAATAAAATATATTTTAAAAAAAATGCCAGAAATGGAGCTCCAAGTGGTTTAATTAAGAAGCAAATTTGGGGCTCACATGCAGGGTCCTTTCAGGGATAGCTCAGCCCAGAGGCTCCCAGGGGCGTTCAGAACTCAACTTTTCTCCTTGTTTCTGCGTGGCCTCCTCCCAGGCAGGCTCCCCCAGGAGGGGCCAGCAGACCCACATCCATGTCTTTCCAGAAGTAAACCCAGTGGCTCACATGCCCACCTCTGAGCCTGTGGGGAGAGGGGTGGCCGATGCCCAGATGGGTGAGGCCTGGGTCCAGTCCCCCAGTGAGAATGGCCCGGCTGAGAGGAGGGGGCAGGTGCTGTGGCTCGAAGAAGGGGGACTGGGAACCGGGACAAAAAGCTAACAGAGTCCCCGCCTCCCAGGCCCTGGCAGGGAGGAGGGCGTGTTTGGTCCGGCGCTTGGCACAGGGCACGCTCTCAGCTAACCAGGGCCCTGTGCACAGTGATGGCTCCGGTGCTCGCTGACGGGGCCAGTGTCCTCCTGGGCAGGAGGCCAGGGCCCTGCCCAGACTCCCTGTGCCTCCCTCCTGGTCTCTGGCTTCCTCTGCTCCCCCATCCCCAGGCCAGATCTCAGCCCTCTGCCCTCTGCCTGCCAGGGGGTCCCTAGGGAGGGGCCCTCGTCACCCCTGGGAGCTGCAGAAGCTGCCCTCTCGCTAATGATGTGGGGACGGAGGGAAGCGGCACCTGAGATGGAGCTCCTCCCGGAGCTGAGCGGGCTGTTCAGGGGCTAATGAGCCTCGGCCCAGTGAGATGCTGGGGAGGGGGCTCTGGTCCAGGCTGGGGCTCTGCAGGGGCTGCAGGTCTGCAATGGGGAGAGGCCTGGGGGGCATGAGGAGGGCACGAGGGGGTGCTGGGCCTCTGATTGAGCAGAGCTCACCCCTGCCCTCCTCCTGCCCCTTTTCATGTGGAAATACAAGACCATTTGGCCAAGTTGGTACTCTCTAGTCTGCACCATGGGGACACTGGGTATCTGCTTTATTGCCCCCAAGATATCAAGTCATGGTTTCATATTGTGATTGCCTCTGCATATTATACCCACCCCCGTCTGAGAGATTCTGACCCTCTCTAGCGGCGGCCACCTGCCCCAGGGATCGGGGGGGGGGGGCAGGAAGGGGGAGGAGAGGATGGAGAAATTGAGCATCCTGTTTTGCACCCACCACAGAGTGGGGTGCTGTTGCCATGGCCTGTTTAGGGGTTGCTCTCCAGGCAGCCCCTACCCTGCACCTTCCCAGTGACAGATGAGGAAACTGAGGCCATGTTGGGGGAGGGAATAAATGTTCTTCTTCTTTAAAAAAAATATTTTACTGATTTTTTACAGAGAGGAAGGGAGAGAGACAGAGAGCTAGAAACATCTATGAGAGAGAAACATCAATCAGCTGCCTCCTGTACACTTCCTACTGGGTATATGCCTGCAACCAAGGTACATGTCCTTGACCGGAATTGAACCTGGGACCCTTCAGTCCGCAGGCCGATACTCTATCCACTGAGCCAAAGTGGTCAGGGCTGAATATTCCTCTTTGACAGTCAGTGTGCTCGGAAGAGAGTCAGCTAGGAGCTGGGTTCAGATCTGATTTTTACCCTTAGCAAGCCTGGCAGCCTCGGGCAAGTGTCTACCCTTCTGTGTCTCCATGACATGTTTTCTTAAATGAACGTAGTGATGTCTACCCTCAGGGTTAAGTTGTTCCTACATAAAGCTTCAGGCACACACCCAGTGCTCACCGAGGACTTTGGTATTGATCTGGTTTTGGACATGCAGGGAGGGGGCTCAAATCCCTCCTCCCCCACTTGGTCCATCACATAGAAGAGAGGTGAGGGTGGGCTGTAATTGGGGCCTTGTCGGTCACAGCCCCCCCCCCAAAAAAAAAACACACAAAACTGTGGCTTGGAGGACAGAGGGCAGGCAGATTAGAGCTGCTGGAAAGGATGAAAGTAGATAAATTACCTGGGAAGATGATGCTTCAGCCTCACCTGAGGCCAGGTGTGCCCAGTCTGGAAAGTGCCCTCTTGAGTCCGGCCTGACTCCCTCTAGCTTCAGTTTCAGGCCCCATAGATTTTCCCTGAGAGGACACTGGTCCCGCCTCTCCTCTGCCAGGTCCCCTTCTCTCCCGAATAAGGTGGCCTGCGGCATGAGGAAAGGAGAATGGGTGGGGTCTATGCAAGTCCAGAGGTCAAATCCTCGCTGCTGCTCTCTCCCAGGGTGGCCTAGGGCAGGTTACTCCACTTCTCTGAACCTCAGCTTCCTTTCCTGTGAAATGGGAACATAGTCCTTCCCACACGGAACTCCTGCCAGAGCCAGTGAGGCAAGTGGTTGAGAAAGTGTGTTCTGCAAACAAGGTCCTGCTGGTTTCCTCCCTTACAAAACCCTCCCTTGGAGATGTAGCTACACCCCAAACATACAGCCCTGGAGACGCTGTTATAACCAGATTCTGGGCAGCAGCCTCCTGCCCACCACCCCACCCGGGCCCGTTTCTCCTGTCTGTGGGAAAGACATTCACCTGGCGTGCTGGTTTTGGGGTAGACTGGAGCTCTAGGCCTGACCGACACCCTGGGTGGGTTTGTAGCTTTCTCCGGGCCTTAGCTGGCCTGCAAAGGGGGTGATAACTCTGCCTTCTCCTTCTCTCAGCCCTAATCCCCCCAATCAGAACCTGACCTGGCAGAGAGGGGTAAGGCAGTCCATGCAAATACACCCTAATGGGCCAGTTGCAGCATCTCCCAAGCCGGCTTGCCCCTGACATGCTGGACCCGGGACACACAGTGACCAGAGGAGGTGGCCTATCTACACCCTGTCCATAACCTGAGCGGAGAGCAGGGGTCCCCCTGGGACAACAACACCCCAAGCACAACCTCCCAGAGCCCCCCAGCTAGACTTTGCTTGGGCGAGGGTGGGAGTTTTCTGTGCCAATATGGGTGGGGGGCGGGGGGTCAGGGTCCAGCCACACTGTTCCTTTGGGTGCCTCCGTGCCCCCGCCTGGGGTTTACTCACTTTGTAATGCGAGGAGGCAGAACCTTCAGTGGAAACTTGGGTCTTTGTCCCCCAGGTCACTTGCGGTGGCTGCCTTGGGTGGGGGGAGCGTCTCTGAACAAGCTGACCAGGCTCGGGGCAGGGAGACAGAGAGCCTGAGTGTATGTCCCATTCTGAACTGGTTGGCGCGGTTCAGCACCACGGACAGCACCCGGGCGCCAACCAGCCAGAGACCTCAGAAGCGGAAACCCTGAATGGGGGAGCTTCAATCCCGAATGGGGTGATGTAGTGGAAGGCAGGACAGAGGGAAGGACAGAGGGATTCCTGGGCACTTACATCAGCCAGAACCAGCGCTGGACACGAATGCCTTATACCAAAGCGGCCTCGTCTTCCCGCTCCTGTGACAGCCGAGGAAAGGAGGCTCAGCAAGGTGAAGCAAGCTGGTCCAGGTCACGTCGCTCGTTAGCGGCAGAGCATGGACCCCCAGCCAAGTCTCTGTGAGCACAGAGTCCCTTAGCGTCTCTCCCATCAGAGAGAGTCCCGCCGCCCCTGCACCCCGGGGCAGCGCCGACGCCAGAGCGGCTGGGTGCGCTCGCGGGTGAATTCCGTGGAGGCTGGGCGAGTCCCCGTGGGAGTCAGGAGGTCCGAGCTGGTGTCACATCACAGAGAACCTCCCTCTCTCCCAGAAAGGGCTCCACAATTCACTGCTGGCTCTTTCTGTCTTTTTTTTTGAAGCACTTAAAGAACAGACCAGAACTGATAGCTAAATTAAACCCGCTGGGCGCGCCTGTTTAATTGAAAATGCCATCTGTAATTTAAATGTCAGAATCGGGATGGTTATTACGGCTGCCTTAAGAGGAGGGCTCATTTCACAGTTTCGAAACAGACCAAGGAAAGCAGCAAATGGACCACGGCCTGCGGCATCGAGGAGCGATTGAGAACTTCTGGGGTCCCGCTGAGCTCCGGCTCTCACTGCGGGTCTCACGGAGGGAGCCGGGAGCCGGGAGCTGGGAGCTGGGAGCTGGGAGCGTGTGGCTCCAGGACTCAGCCTCCTGCCGTGTCCCCTCTTCTCCAGCCTCCGCTCAGAGGCCGGGCAACCTTTCCAAAGTGCAAGGCTCATTTTGTCCCTCCTCAGGGTCTCCCTGGCATTTCTGGGATGGAATCCCCACCCCTTCGCCTGGCATTCAAGGTTTCAGGAAGACAAGGCTCTGTCTGTCCGCCTCTCCAGCTGAAGCTGCCACCTCCATCTGCGGAATGCTTCTAGGCCCTTTATTTTTTTTAATATATATATTATTTTTAATATATATATTTTTTATTGATTTCAGAGAGGAAGGGAGAAGGAGAGAGAGATGGAAACATCAATGAGGAGAGGGAATCATTGATTGGCTGCCTCCTGCAGGTTGGACCGAGCCTGCAACCCAAGCATGTGCCTTTGACCGGAATCGAACCTGGGATACCTCGGTCCGCAGTCGGCTAGGGCTCCCATGTCCCTTTAGTCACCTCCCTGACTTACCACTCAAACATATTTCCTTCTTAAACCTTCTCCCTTCCTTCCTTCCTTCCTTTAAATATATTTTATTGATTTTTTTACAGAGAGGAAGGGAGAGGAATAGAGAGTTAGAAACATCAATGAAAGAGAAACATCAATTAGCTGCCTTCTGCACACCCCCTACTGGGGATGTGCCTGCAACCAAGGTATATGCCCTTAACTGGAATCGAACCCGGGACCCTTCAGTCCACAGGCCGGTGCTCTATGAGCCAAACCAGTCAGGGCAACCCTTTTTTCTTACCACAAAACTATCTTTTCCCCATTCCTTATGCCATGAGCTCCTCAGAGTCTCAGATATCTTGAGACCTTGTGCCCCGTCCCCAGCATTCACAGCAGCGAACACGTATTGAACACCTACTGTACATCAAACACCGTCATCAGTCCCATTTTAGAAATGGGAAGACTGAGGCCCGGGGAATAACTGTCATAAGCCGGATGGTTACCGGTGGCAGAGCTGGATGGAGGCAGTCTGCCTGCAGAGGCCAGGCTCCTAACCACTAGGCTATCGCGCCTCACACTGGGCCCTCAGCTCAGAGAATGTTTGTTCACTGAACACAGGAAGAGCTGGTCAGGCGTGTGCCAGTCTGTCTCCGGAGAAGATGCCATCACAAGGTGATTGGCATAAACTCTATGACGGTGTCCCTGTTCTTGGAGCTCCGGCCTTTTGATGGTGCTTTTTCCTCATGTGAGGGGTCTGCAGGAAGGGGTCCCTCTGCCCCAGGCCCCTATGGCTTCCAGACGGGAGTCCTTGTCTCCTCTCCCATCCCTCCATCAGCAACTCTCTGCCTATCCACGCTCTGCCTGTGGACGCCCCCCCCCCATTCAGTTACACTGAATGAATGAAGCAGTGGGGTGCAGGGGGACCACTAGAGGTGGTGTCCAGCATCGTACTTACAGCCGTGGGACCCTGGGCAGGACATCTGACCTCTGTGACCTCACAGTCTTCATCTTTGAAATGGGGTCAGACAAGCACCTCACTCAGCGTGTTGAGGATTCAGAGAGAACACGGAGGTATAGCGCTTCACAGAGGCACATAGCAAAGATCCAATTATGGTAGCTGCATCATTCATTCACTCACTCACTCATTCACTGTTTCCTTCTTAGCCCATGTCTGGGGGAAGAGACTGTGCCTGCTCTGTGGTCCTGGGTCTCCAACTTCCAGCTTTGGGAGATTTTAAGCTGCTCAGTGGAGAGAGAATTTCCAAGATCGCTTACTTGTTCTGTGACTGGTGCTACACCACCATGCTCTTGTTACAGAGAACCGGAATAATCAAACCATGCTCGGAGAGTTTGGAGTTACATTTACTTCATGCGGGTCCAGAGGAAAATGTTTCTCAAATTCTGGGCCCCAACATGCAGAAATTTTCTCTATTTATGTGTTTTTACCTTCTTTGTCTTCCACATATGGAATGGTTCCTGCCCCTTTGCAAGTTCTTAAAGGGCTCCTATGTACTGAGGACTGGAGACCTCCACCAAAGGCTTGGCCTGGTGCCAGCACTGATAATTCTGTCCAGGGAAGATTTAATGTCCTCTCTGAAGTGAGAACAGTCTCATTTTCCTTATTATTTAAGCAAGCAAACATTTACAGAAGCCAAAAGCAAGGTTAAAATTTCAAACAGCAGTTTTTCTATAAGATGGATGCTTCACTCTTAAGCATGGCCCCGATCTCCCAAGCCCCTCCAGCCCACACCCCCTCATCCTGCTCTGTCTGCTGTATGCCTGCTTAGTCCCCGGACCTTCTCTCCCCTGGGGTTGTCCCCTCCTGTCCCCTCTGCCCAGAGAAAAACAGAGAAACTCACTCCTAATTTAGACCGTTCTCCGTCTTCCCAGGTCTTCCCTCCTTGCATCTTCTCAACTTGTTAGCGGGAATCGTATATTGACACTGGTATGGATTTGCATAATTCAGACATAATTAGGGGACAGATCTGCCAGAGGGGCAGGCCGTGGGGCTGGCACTGCTGTAGCTTGCTGACCTGGGGAAGAACTTGGAACTGGGGGCGTTCGCTCTTACCAAGTTCATGGCTCCCATTCGCTACCAGGTCCTGGAGGCACTTGTCTCTAGAAACTTGCTCCTCCATGAACTTCCATGACAACGGGAAAGCCCTCTTGCCCCCACAGTGGCTCCTGGCCTGGACCAGCATCTGGAATTGCGACCAGGAAGGTCGTCTCGGGGACTGCAGGGATGCAGAGGGCCAGGAGGTCAGTGCACACGGGTCATTTGCTTATGATACCCACCATCTGGCGGGGGGAAGCTGACTTCAGGGGGGTGACATTCTGACAGCAGGAGGAAAGGAAGCTAAACCAAGGGGCACTTTGAAGCAGCAGACAGAAGCGCGTGTGAGCCAGTGAATTACGTCGCTGCTGCGATGAAAGTGGCGGGGGGGGGGGGGGGGGGGGGGGGGGGGGGGGGGGGGGGGGGGGGGGGGGGGGGGGGGGGGGGGGGGGAGGGAGCGTCCTTGGAGAAATCAGGAACGTAAGGAGGCGGAGAAATCGCTGGAAAGTGCACACCCTCGGCCGTTCTGTCCTGTACGCACGTCTTCAGGACTTTGTTGACTCCCCTATTCATACAAAAATAGTTATTGCCGAGACCGGTTTGGCTCAGTGGATAGAGCGTCGGCCTGCAGACTGAAAGGTCCCGGGTTCGATTCCGGTGGGGGGCATGTACCTTGCTTGCGGGCACATCTCCACTGTGGAGCGTGCAGGAGGCGGTTGATCGATGTTTCTGACTTTCTATTTCTCTCCCTTCCTCTCTGTAAAAAATCAATAAAATATATTTAAAACAAAAAAACAAAACAAAAAACAAAAACAAAAATAGTTATTGAGGGGCTGCACTGTGCCAGGCCCACGGCAAAGAACCAGGTGCCAAGGTCCTGGTCTCTTCTCACTGCAACCGGTACCCAGGCCCCCACCGCTCCAGCCTAGGAGGGTGGCTTTGGGCCCAGGATTTAGGGCCGGAGTGGGGGCTGGGGGAAGATTCTGGAACGGACCGGTGCTGCTTCTGTCTCAGGAAGACAAGCCACGGCAGGGGCACTGCCAATCAGATGAGAACCTGGGGAGTGACCGCACAGAGGGGGTGGGGGGCTCCCCATCAGGAGGATGGTCAGGCAGTTTCTCCATCCCCACCCGCTGCCCCCACTCCTTCTCAAAGCGACCCCCCTCCTGCCACACAGCCCCTGCAGCACGCCCCTCCCCCCCGCCCAGGAACCGCATCCAGTTTCCCGAGGAGCAAGCTCCAGGCACCGATTCAGTTAGCTGTCACCGTGGGCCCTGAAAAATAAGGCCTCTTCCTGCAGAGAGGATATTAGAGGCTGAGGTGGGAAGGGCCGGGGCAGCGTGATATTTATTTCCTGGGCCTTCGCTGCGATTCATCACGGGGCTGTCTCTAACCCGCTCTCCCAGGCTCTCCCAGCGCCCAGGGGATGCGGGTGCCTGGCCTGAGACAGGGAGAAGCCTGCCACCCTCCACGGGGAGAGGACTCTCGCTCATTCATTCACTCACTTGGCCAGCAAGCATTAAGCGTCTGCTGTTTACCGCCGTGCGCTGGGCTGGGGGCTGGGCGTACCGGGGTGAACCAGCCACGCCTGGTCCCGGTCCTGGGGAGCTCATGTTGGGCTACACTTTCCCTCCATCTGCTCCCTCTTAGTAGGAGAGACTCTGTTTGGGGCTCTGGCTGCGGGTGGGAATTCATCCCGACATTCTCTGGCCGGGCCCTCCCCACAACCCTCCCCACTCCCCGCCTCAAACCCACTCACGCCATCCCTGCCCAGATGGTTAAATAAGACGGTCAATCCCTCAATGCTCCGATGAGATTTCCCAACGTGCACCGGGACTCCTCTGCATTCCTGGGGTGGGAGAGAGAATGTGTGAGGCCCTTGCAGATGGTAATAGTTATTCACCTCTCTCCTGCAACCCTCACTTCACAGATGAGGCAACTTACCCAGGGTCACCCTTAAAGCAGTGACGTCCCCAGCAGACTTCTTTCCAGCTGGGCCTTCGCTGACATCGGGTGGGTGGTTTGCAATTGGCCCTGGGGCCGTGGTCGGCAAACTGGTTAGTCCACAGAGCCAAAATACCCACAGCGCACCAATGGACATTTCTTTGGAGAGCCAAAGTCTTTAAACGTAAACTTCTTCTAACGCCACTTCTTCAAAATAGACTTGCCCCAGGCCGTGGTATTTTGCGGAAGAGCCACACTCCAGGGGCCAAAGAGCCGCATGTGGCTCGAGAGCCGCAGTTTGCCGACCACGGCCCTGGTGGGGGGAGTATTTACACCAGGGCCATTGGCAGATGCCCCCGTACAGGGCTCTCCTCCTTCGAGCTGGCTGTCAGGCATTTGTCAGCGCGCCACGGCAGGGAGGCAGGGGTTTCTGGCCACCTTCCCTCATCACAGGCCAGTTTGGGAATCAGATGCGCTTCCCACTCCCCTCCCCTCTCCCATCCGGGCCGCTGATGGAATTAAGACCTTGCAGCTAATTGAGGTCTTGCTCAAGGTTAATCTGTGCTTTTATTGGTGTGAGAGATAGCTCTCTGCTGTGCTAAGAGGACGAGACGGGAATCTGGTGGAGGGCAGATCCTGAGGCTCCTTTTCAGAGATAAACACACACCTGTTCTCTGCATACACTTTTTAAAAAATATATATATTTTATTGATTTTTAACAGAGAGGAAGGGAGAGGGATAGAGAGTCAGAAACATCGATAAGAGAGAGACATTAATCAGCTGCCTCCTGCACACCCCCCACTTTGGATGTGCCCGCAACCAAGATACATGCCCTTGACTGGAATCAAGCCTGGGACCTTTCAGTCCGCAGGCCGACCCTCTATCCACTGAGCCAAATGGGTTTCAGCTGCATACCCTTTTTTTTATGGCTGGAATTGCCCTGCCCGCATCCTTTAGGTTTCAGTTTAAATGAGACTCCGACCATCCCATGTACATAGTATGTTCCTCGGCACCCACAGTTTCCCCCTTTACTTTTAGTTGACTTATTTCTGTGTTTCTTTCACTGGAATGCAGGCTCGGCGAAGATGGGAAACTGAGGCAAGAGGGCCTCAGCAATTTTGTTTTCCAATTTCTTATCTGGGGAAGACATTCCCCCCAGCTGTTTTTTTTAAAATATGTTTTTTATTGATTTTTATTTTATTTTTAAAATACATTTTATTGATTTTTTACAGAAAGGAAGGGAGAAGGATAGAGAGTTAGAAACATCCATGAGAGGGAGACATCGATCAGCCGCCTCCTGCACATCCCCCACTGGGGATGCCCCTGCAACCAGGATACATGCCCTTGACCAGAATCGAACCCAGGACCTTTCAGTCTGCAGGCCGACGCTCTATCCACTGAGCCAAACTGGTTTCGGCGATTTTTATTTTTCTGGATGACGTCCGTTCTGTCTTTTAGTTGTAGTTTTGAAATTGTTGTGCGAGGCAGCAGTGTAGGTGTTTACCTATGCCGCCATCTTGGATTCTCTCCCCGATTTTTATTTAAAAAAAAAATATTTTATTGATTTTTTTTTTACAGAGAGGAAGGGAGAGGGACAGTGAGTTAGAAACATCGATGTGAGATAAACATCTATCAGCTGCCTCCTGCACACCCCCGACTAGAGATGTGCCTGCAACCAAGATACATGCCCTTGATCAGAATCAAACCTGGGACCTTTCAGTCTGTAGGCTGATGCTCTATCCACTGAGCTAAACCAGTTAGGGCTGTTTTTATTGATTTTTAGAGAGAGAGAGAGAAAGGGATGGGGCATAGAGAGATAGAAACCTCAATAAGAGAGAAACAACATTCATCAGCTGCTCCTGCATGCCCTCCACTAGGGATCGAGCTTGCAACCCGGTCATGTGCCCTGACCAGGAATTGAACTAGCGACCTCCTGGTTCATGGGTCAGCATTCAATCACTGAGCATGCCAGCCAGGCTCCCAGTTGTTTTTGTAACTCAGATTGGTCAGCATTCAGTCCCCGGCCCACAGTCAGAGTCCTGATTTGAACCCTGGTTTCGGTGCTCATGAGCTGTGGGGTCGTGGGTGGGAACAGAGAAGGACAGCCTGGAACAGAAGCTGTGGAGCCACGGCAGCCATGCCCCAGGCCCCAGGCCCCAGGCCAGCGCTGTGGCTTCATTCTCCCAGGCACCGGTTTCCTATACACCCTAAGGCCCTCCCTGCTTTAGATTATTTATATTGTTTTACTTTTGATATTATAAAAATGGTGCTTTCCAGTGGAGGAGATTTGGAAAATACAGAACAATATTAAGACAAACAATTATCCTATCTAATAAAAGAGTACAGTGGTACCTCGAGATACGAGTTTAATTCATTCGGTAACCTTGAGGCATGGGAAACTATGAGACGCTCGAGTCGAGGTAAACTGGTGGGTCATGTGCAGCCGGACGATCTGCGAGATGACTCCTATCTCAAATATTGCTTGCTTGATGGCTTGTATCTCAAAAAATCTCGTCTGTTAGGGCACTCGTATCTCGAGGTACCACGGTAATATGCAAATTGACCGTGTTTCTGCTATACCCATCAGTCACGCCCACCAGCCAATCAGAGCGACTATGCAAATTAACCCAACCAAGATGGCTACGGCCACAGAGAGAGCAGGAGGGAGGCTTGGGTTGCCCACCTGAGCTCAGGACCCCTCCTCCCCCAGCTATTAGAAGTCGCATTAAAACTGCCTCCTGGACCAAGTTATTACTTCCAAACATCACAGTCTCTGTTACTACAAGGAACTAATTAACAGCACGCAATGAGGGAGAAAAATTCAATTAATTAGTGGCTTAATAAGCACTTTCAATGACTCTGGCCTTGGCTTGGGAGTTGGGGGTGTGTGGGGGATGAAGACCCTCCAGAGGGCCGAGGGTGGGGTTTGCGAGGTTGGGGGGAGCACCTGGATTGGGAGTGGGGTTCTTGAGAGGCTGTGGAAGTGTTGTGCATGAGGAAAGAACCCCAAGTCTGGTTCTGCCAGTTCTTTGCTCTGCCCTCTGGGCTGAGGTCCTGCTTAGCATGGCTGTGTTAGTCTCCTTTCACTGTGGGGGTTTGGTGGCTTCAGGGGAAGGGAGGTCAGACTTCCTTCCTTGTCCTATGGGCTGGGGGTGGGGAGGGAAGGCGGGCCCACAGGTCCACTCTTCCCCCTCACAGTTCCTGCTCCTGGAGCCCCGGCCCTTGCAGTCCTCCCATCGCTCAGCCAGAAGTCTGGAGTCACCCCTGACATCACCTTTCCTTCAAGCCCTGTCTCTAACCTGTCCCCACATCCTGTGACTGCTGCCTTCTAGGTGGTTCTCCCCCCTCCCCCATCCTCTCCCTCCCCCCTTCCCAGCCTCCATGGGTTCTTCCTCGTCTCCTTGGGGCTCCATCGGGCTCTTCCTGGGACCTGTAATAACCTGCCCACACCGGGCCCTCCTCCTCCTCCACCAGCTGCTGTGACCTCACCATTGGTGGCCGGGACGGGGTGGGTTAGATGGGTTCAAGGCCCCGCCTGGTCTGGCCTGCCCCCTCCCCAAGGCCCACCTCGTGCCCCCATCAACCCTCTGGGCTCTCTGTGCCCCAGGCACCTACCTGCTTTGAGTTACCTCACAGGGTAAGGGTTTGCCTCAGCTCCAGCACTCAAGGCTCAGGGCTCTGCTTACGTAGACTGCAGCCTCTGATCTCTGTCCACTGAGACTTCTCCATTGTCCTTGCCCTGGGGGCAGGGGTACGGGCAGTTTTGGAATCCAGCTGGAATCAGAGTGGAGTGGGGATTTATTTAGTGAGGGTTCAAGGGGACTTACGTACATGGTTCAAGGTCTTCTCAACTAGTTAATGAGCACTCCTATCCCCCGCCCATGACTCATGCAAGGTCATGATGTGAAGACACAGGGCCGGGGTCGATGCATGACGTACACGTGTCCTCAATCCCAGCCCAGAAGGTTTGCAGGACCGGGGAGCCCCTGGGATGTGGACATTTTTAAGTGGAGGATTTGGTTTTCATTGAGGCCTTATCCACAGAGGAGTGTGTGCTCTCCGGTCAGGAATACACATGAGAAGGCATCATGTACAAATAAGTGCAGAGTGTGTGTGTCTGTGTGTATTTCTTTCTTGATGGTAATCACGTGACACAGAATGGATCAGAATTCATGTGTGTGTAGGTATATTAGCTTCTTGTTGCCGCTGTAAAAAATTACCAAAAATTTAGTGGCTTAAACAATACCTATTTGTTACCTTAATGCTCTTGAGGTCAGAAGTTCAAAATGGGTCTCAAATCAGAGGCTAAAGTCAACGTGTCAGGACTGCACTCACGGCTAGAGGCATTGGGTTCCCTGGCTGTTTCCGGTTTCTAGGCTGTCCACATGCCTTGGCTGGCAGCCCCCTCCTCCATTGACGTCGGACAGAATGCTGCTCCTGGTGCCAGCTCTTTGCTTCTTCCTCTTCCATTTTTTAAAAAAAAATTTATTTTTTCCATATTTTTTATTAATGTATTACATGTGTACATATCATCCCATTGCCCCCCTCCTATTCCTATGCATGCCCTACACCGCAGTGTCTATGTCCATTGGTTATGCTTATATGCATGCATACAAGTCCTTCGGTTGATCTCTTATCTACCCCACCTCTCCCTAACCTTCCTGCTACTGTAATTTGACAGTCTGTTGGATGCTTGACTGCCTCTGTATATATCTTTTTGTTCATCAGTTTCTAATGTTCTTTATTATCCATAAATGATTGAGATCATGTGGTCTTTTTCTTGCATTGACTGGCTTATTTCACTTAGCATAACGCTCTCCAGCTCCATCCAGATTGTTCCTCTTCCACTTTTAAGGGCCCTTGTGATGATATGGGGCCCGCTTGGATAATCCAGGATCATCTCTCTATTTTATGGTCAGCTGATCAAGACCTTTAATTCCATCTGCCATCTCCATCAACTTTTGCCAAGCAAACAACCTAACATGTTCACAGGTTCTGGAGATTAGAGCATAGACTTCCTTGGAGGCCATTATTCTGCTGACCAGATGGGCATTATCTTTCTATCTTTTCTGTAGAAAATGATGTTACAGAATCTTGACACATGAAGAGGGAATCCAAGAGCATACAGACAAAAAGGTAAAAAGAAAATATTGTAGAGTTGTATTAAGCAGTAAATACTCTTCGTAATGTTTGTGTAATCTTTTAGCTTTGAAAATAGAATTAACTAACACTCGCAAAAAATTCTAAATAAACATTCACGTTCCTGCCCCATTTTGCATTCTTTTGAATGAAGAATTCAATTTTGCATCTTTTTTATTTATTTTATTTATTTTTTTTTACAGTGTAAAATTTTTATGTTTAGAATTAGGCAGCTGGACTCAGTTTAGATGATTCCATTTTTTAAAATATATATCTTATTGATTTTTTACAGAGAGGAAGGAAGAGGGATAGAAAGTCAGAAACATCAATGAGAGAGAGACATCAATCAGCCGCCTCCTGCACGCCCCACACTGGAGATGTGCCCGCAAGCAAGGTACATTCCCCCGACGAGAATCGAACCTGGGACCTTTCAATCCGCAGGCTGATGCTCTACCCACTGAGCCAAACCAGTCTCAGTAGATGATTCCAATTTTGTTGGCAACATCCAAAGCATCATAGTCAGGAGCCAGTAGAACATATGCCTTCTTCTCGCCATCAGGCCTGATGAGGGTGTTGACCTTGGCCACATCAATGTCACACACAGAGCTTCTTCGCAGCCAGTTTGACCTGGTGCTTGTTGGCCTTGACATCCACCATGAACACAAGTGTCTGATTGTCTTCTATCTTCTTCATGGCTGACCAGTAGTCAGGGGGAACTTGATGGTGGCAGAGTGGTCAAGCTTGTTTCTCCTGGGTGCGCTCTTCCGAGGATATCTAGGCTGTCTCCGGAGCCTCAGTGTCTTTGGCCGCTGGAAGGTGGGTGACGTGCGGATCTTCTTTTTTTTTTTGTGGCTGTGGACAACTTTCCACACTGCGTTCTTTGCCTTCAAAGCCTTTGCTTTGGCTTTGGGAGGGGATGGTGCTTTCAGCACCATCTTCGTAAAAAGCAATTTTGCATTTTTAAAAAAACATATTTTATTGATTTTTTACAGAGAGGAAAGGAGAGGGATAGAGAGTTAGAAACATCGATGAGAGAGAGATATCGATGAGCTGCTTCCTGCATGCCCCACACTGGAGATGTGCCCACAACCAAGATACGTGCCCTTGACCGGAATTGAACCTGGGACCTTTCAGTTCACAGGATGACGCTCTATCCACTGAGCCACACCGGTTTCGGCCAATTTTGCATCTTTTATATTCTTTTTTTTTTTTTTTTTAAAGAAAGCTCTTGCCCTCATCCAAATTGTGTAAACTTCAGGTGCCCCCGCTGTCCCAACCCCAGGGCCTTGGGGGTGGCACACGTGCCTCCCTATGCTGAGAGCTCTGTACCCACCTCTCCTGCTCTCCTCTTGGTTCCTCCTTCAGCTGGAGCTTTAGTTCTTCACCTGAATCTTTCACTGCCTGTTCTCACCCCCCGCTGCCCGCTCCCCCCCAGTTTGGTGGGGTTCCTGGGCTCCTCCTTGGTGGCCCCTCTGCAGTGACAGTTGCTTATTCACGAGATGGCCCGCGATGTCTGTCTCCCCATTGGAATGGCAGCTCCGTGACCCCAAGGACCCGGCTCACTGTTGTGTCCCCCGTGGCTAGCACAGCCTGGCACTCGGTCAGGAATGTGTGACGCCGTGCAGAATGTGAGGGCGGATGGAGAGGGGACGGATGGTACCCCCGGGGCGGGCGGGAAGGCAGATGCCCCTGAACACAGGTACCTGTCCACGGTGGTGCCTGGCTGCAGGAGCTGGACTCACATGCAAACCCAGAGCTTCGCCCTGCTGCCCCCCAGAGGCCAGGGATGGGTGCCCACGTGGTGGGTGGCAGAGATGGGTGGCAGCAATTCTGAGGCAGGAAGTTGGTGAGGAGCTGGGCTGGATTCGATCGTGGGGCGGATGGGGGGCTATCGCAGGCCTGGGAGCATGACGGGCAGCCAAGGTCTGTCCCTGCTGGAGCCTCCTCTGGAGAAGGACCCTGACCTGGCCCCGACCGCTGGGGCTGGCAGCCCTGCCATTCTCGCCCACCCGCCTGGTTGCACTTCCCAAGGCCCCTGCGGTCAGCAGCCTATCAGAGGCAGCCGCTGTGGGCCAGCAGTTTGCGGAGGGAGGCCGACAAGGCTTTGATTGAATTCACGGTTTTAATTTATGACAATTCTAATCCTATTATGGATTCCCTTTTGTCTGCAGCCTGTGCGGACGACCGAGTTTAATTATAGCCAAGCAAGATTCCCCCTGCTCTGGGGACCTTTCCTGCCGGTCCCCCGGGTCCAGCCAGAGTTGCCTGAGGGAGTTGAGTGGCTCTGGGGTTGTGGGGGGACAGGGGTGGGGAAGGAGGGGCGCCCCGGTCTGCGGAGCGGCAGGCTGCTGCAGCGGGATTTGCAGCTGGCAGCTGCCGTGTGTAGGACGAATGGCGATGCCTGGTGAGTGACAATGATGACTGCAGCATGGAGTTGGGGGTGGGGGGAGGGGAGGGGGCGTGCGGGTGCTGCCTGCACAGCTGCATGGACAGCGCTGGTATCCAGAGACAGGCAGGGTCCTGGGGAGGAGGAGGAGGAGGAAGGGGAGCTCAGGGATCTGCCAGCACCTGTGTGGCCAGGGTGCCGAGAAAATGACTGTCTTGCAGTGAGTCTAAGACTCCCCTGCCCACCCACCCAGAAAAGGGGGTGACTCCCAGGTGGTCAGGGTCTTGGAGGGAGGTCCCAGAAAGGGGAGTGGTCACAGTGACATCACAGAGTCTTCCTTGGCTTCTGGGCTGGGCAGGGCTGGGAGGGGCGGGAAGGGGGCAAGCGGAGTGGAGCAGGGAAATGCGGTAAAGAGGGGTCAGAGGTCAGAGGTCAGGTGCTGGTCTCAGCTCTACCAGGAGCAGCTGTCATATTTAATCTCTGCGATGCACCTTCTTCAGCTGGGAAATTGGGGGGCAGCTTCATGACCGGAAGGCGAATGTTGCTGGGGTGGGTGTGAACTGGGTGTAGGGGGGCAGAATGAAGGGTCCCCAATCTCAGAGGAGGCAGGTTGATGTGGGCACCAGGCTCAGGCTACTAGTGGCCTGGGTCCAGGTGAGGGTAGGGGGACGAACAGCAGAGTCAGGAGTCAGGAGAGGGAGTCAGCTGTGGCTTGCGGGCAGGGAGACCTCGGCAGGGGGAGCAGCCTTGGATGTTGCAAAGAAAGACCCCGTGTCTTACCTCAGTGCCTTCATCTGCCAAATGGGTATGAGAATGGTACCAGCCCGACCTCCCCGCAGGCAGGAAGGGGCATGGAGACCTGGGTGGGGCGGCTTCATGAATGAGGGAGGGAGGAATGGATTTCCTGGCTCCCTGGGCCTCCGTCTCTTCATCTGTAACTGTCGGGTTAAGACCATAAATCAGGGAGGCTTCCTGGAAGAGTGAGCCTCAAGGACGGGGAAAAGTGGAGCCTTCTGCAGATCTGCAGGTCTCAGATCCAATTCCTTAAGAACCAGCAGGGGTGGAGGAAGCACAGAGGAGGGGCAGTACGGCGTAGGGGCTGAAAGCTCAGGCACTCGCTGGGGTGGAGCAAGTCACTTAAACGAGCCAGGCAGGCAGGTGTCACATAATAGGGGGAGGTGGAGACTGTGGCTAACTGGAGTGTGCAGGTTCCACCCAAAGGGGCAGCCATTTCTTTTCTGCTCCAGTGATTGTGGCCACGCGAGGGCGCTGATTCTGGTGGCCAGGTGGACTCTGTCTTCCCAAGGGCCCCATCTGCAAAATGGGCATGTTGACGACAGACCCGTCTCCTGGAGCTGGTGTGAGGACCAAAGGAGCTAATGAGTGCAAAGTGCTCAGCCCAGGGCCTGGCACGGGGTACGTGGCAACTACTTGTCTTGGCAAATGATCATTCTCCATCCTCACAAGAGACCACACACTCGAGGCGGGAAGGTGGGGGGTGTCTCATCTTTGTGGTCTGGCTGTTTGGGGGTCTTTGGAGCGATGGGCTCCCTGGCTGGCCTTGGCCTTGGCCTGAATGGCTACTGTGGACGGGACAGGTGTGTGCGCAGGGGAGGAAGCAGGCGCTAGAAATGCCGCTGTGCACAGAAGCCTTTGTGTCCGGTGGACTCATACCAGAAGGTTTTGTGTTTTGTGGGGAGGTGACGCTGAGCCGGGGACATACACGTTCCAGGGGGGATTTGTCTGGCTTCGCCGGGCTGTGGCTGAAACGCTCGGAGAGAGGGGTGCCACGTGGTGAGGCGCTGAGACAGTGCCAATTGGAGAAGGAGCCTCATCGTGAGCCTCCAGAAGGTTCCCAGTTGTGTCCAACGACGAGGAGGCAGATGTGAGGAGCCGGAGTGACAGGGGAACTGACTAGCCAGTCCCCTCCACACCGCACGCATTTCCTCATTCCGCCTCCACGTGTGTGCACATCCACGCGGGTGATCGTGTGAGGCGTGTGCCCATCTACCCGCCGCCCCACCTCCTCGAAGATCTACTCTCTGGTCTGTGAAGGTGAGCGAGTCAGGGCCTTCCCTCGGGGGCCTCAGTCTCCCCACCTGCAGAACGGGGGTGCGAATGGATGGGGTGACTTGTCAGGGCTTTAGAGGTGGGACCTTCTGATTCTAATACAGCCCTAGAGAGGACTCAATTGGGGAGAAGGCCGCAGTGGGGACTGGGGGAAGGCGAGGGGAAGATGGCTCATGTTGGAAAAGAGGGAGGGGCTCAGCCCCCCAACCAAGCCTAGGTTCAAGTCCCAGCCTCAGCCCTGGCCAGGACTGGGTTCAAATCCCACCCTCGGTTCCCAGGTCTGTGACATGTGAGGATGAGGTCCTCTTGACCAGGAGGCGGAGGGGTTGGGGGAGGAGGAGGCTCAAAGGAGCAGGCAGAGGGGAGAATGAGCCCAGCAGAGACAGCTGTGCCAACAGAAGGGGCTGGTGGCTAGGTGGCCCGGCCTGGCATGCAATCAAGAGGACTTGGATTTGCTCGCAGCTCCGCCACTCACCGGCTGGACCACTCCAGGCAAGTCCCTCTCCCTCTCCCTCTCTCCTTCCCCGTCCCCAATCCGGGCTTTGTGAGACCTGTCATCCGTCTGCGTCTCCACTCGCTGCCTCTGTTCTCTCCCTCCCAGTGTCGCAGCGTCCCTTGTGGAGATGAGGCTTCAGCGTGTCCTGGCGTCTTTGCCTGCTTCTCCCCTGCCAGCCTCAGCCCCCGACGTGACTGCCAGCCTCCGTTCTCCAGCTGCGGTGGCTGCACAGACCCAGGTCCTGCTGTGCAGACCCACAGCTACATGGGGGTTTAGGGGGGCTCCTTCTCTTTTGATGCAAACTCCTTCCCCACCCCTGCTCGACAGGGCCTCCTTTTCCTGTGATGTTCAAGATGGTAATTAAGTGGGAAAAGCTTTTTCACTCCTCACAGTCCTCCAGTTATGCACAACGATCCTGGCTCATAAGTGAAAATCACTTTACTGTCTAAATTCTGTTTTTGTGTGTGTGTGTTTTTTTTTTTTTTTTTTAACAAAGGCACGAAGCCAGGGCCCCTGGGTCACTTGCTAGTTATTAATTTCAAGCGGAGCGCGGAGCCAGCTTATTAATGGCGAGGATATTGCGGCTGAGTTAAACGACCTGGGCATTAATTACCTTGTAGGCTTTTATGTGCGGGAAATGGCTTATTTCCCTGCGGGTGGGTGGTCCAGGTGGGGAAACGTGACTCGGCTTCTGGGAGGCCCGAGAGGGAAGTGGGTTCTGGGCAGAGGCTGGCTTGGCCAGACTCTGGGTCCCTATGGCCTGGTGCTGGGACCTCTTCCAGGGCCTGGAGGATTCTGGACCAGGTGGCAGGACACGCCATGGCACCTGGGCCCCGGGTCTCGAAGCCAGACACAGGTGTGGGAGCCAACACTTCTCCGTAACACCCGGGACATGTCCTTTGGCCTTCACCTTCCCTGGGGGAGCAGGCCTAGGGGAGGCAGGTGGAAGGCAGGCGACGTTTCGCTGGATCCAGTGTTTCTAAAAGCTCAGTTCTGCCGAAACCGGTTTGGCTCAGTGGCTAGAGCGTTGGCCTGTGGACTGAAGGGTCCCGGGTTCGATTCCGGTCAAGCGCATGTATTCTGGTTGCGGGCACATCCCCAGTGGGGGGTGTGCAGGAGGCGGCTGATCGATGTCTCTCTCTCATCGATGTTTTTACCTCACTATCCTTCTCCTTTCCTCTCTGTAAAAACTCAATAAAATATATTAAAAAAAATAAAAAATAAAAGCTCGGTCCTTTCCCTTCTGTGTGGGTCACATGACGGACTGCTTGTTCTTATTATTTACTCACCCGTCTCCACACGTCTCAATAAAACGGACGCACTTTCAAAACACTTAGACTTCGTTGGAAGGGAAACCGTATATCCCTGCCAGAAATGGCCAACCAGCACCCTTAGTCATAAATTCAAAACAACATAAAAACCAGTCCACGGGTTTAAAATAACAACCGGCCGAAACCGGTTTGGCTCAGTGGCTAGAGTGTCGGCCTGCAGACTGAAGGGTTCCTGGTTTGATTCCGGTCAAGGGCATGTACCTTGGTTGCAGGCCCATCCCCAATGGGGGGTGTGCAGGAGGCGGCTGATCGATGTCTCTCTCATCAATGTTTCTAACTCTCTGTCCCTCTCCCTTCCTCTCTGTAAGAAATCAATAAAATATATAAATTGGTGAACCAGGAGTAAAGCAATGGCCCTCCATTGTGGGGTGGGCCTCGCCCAACCAGCTGAAGGTCTGAATAGAACAACAGCCTGACCTCCCCTGAGCCACAGGACATCATCGTGCAGCAGATGCCTTTGAACTTGAGCTGCCACATGGGCTCTTCTCTGGGCCTCTACCTCTGCTCTGCTCGGGGCCACCCACTTGATGGCACAGGACAGACGCTTGCTGGGTTCCTGGCCCAGGGGTGCTTGGATGTGGAAGGGTCCAGACTAAACTCATGCAGGGTTGGCTGGAAGAGACTCTCTCCCTGCCTCCACTCAACACTCAATACCACCAAGGAGCTTGTCTTTTTAAAAAAGTATAATTCAAAAAGCATAAAACCGCCCTTTAAAAGTGAGAGAGAGAGAGAGAGAGAAAGAGAGAGAGAGAGAGAGAAACATCAATCAATGATGAGAGAGAATCATTGACCAGCTGCCTCCTACACGCCCCCCGGGCCTGTGCCCTGACCAGGAATCGAACCATGACTTCCTGGTTCAGAGGTTGATGCTCCATCACTGAGCCACGCTGGCCAGGCTATTCTGGAAAACTTTCCAACAGATAGATCAGCAAAGACAATATAATAATAATAAACTTGCCTCTCTCCATCACTCAGATCAATTACTCATTCATGACCAGCCTTGTTGTATTTATAGCTCTCCCACTTCTCCGCATCGCTGTGGAGCAAACCCAGACATCTTGTCACTTAATCTGCAGATATTTTAGCATTATCTCTAAACGATAGAGAGACTCTTCCCCCAAACACAGCCACGGTAGTCTTATCACACCTGAGAAATAAAACGATATTCCCTCTGCTCTCCTCCCCCCCTCCCCCACCTCTGGCTCAGACATGTATTTTGTGGCAGCAATATTTCCATTTATCTTTATTGCCTTTTTACTTGGGACACCGTGGCTTCCAGCCCAACTCCAGAGTCAGGTGGCTTCTTAATTCCGCTAAGAATGCTCTCATGTTGCCCTGGGTTGAGACTTCTGCCCCATCTGCTCTGTTTTCTTCGAGAACACCCGTCATGTGTAGATTACAGTCTTAATGATTTCTGTAATCACTCAGCTCTCTCATTACTCATTTTCCCACCCTTCTCTTCTGCATCCTTGGGGGACCTTTAACGCAGCTCGGTTCCGCAGCTCCATTTAGTTTCCCACAGAGATGAGCCTGCGTGCTCTCTTCCATCCAAGCCTTGGCCAGTCATCTTATCAAAATTGGTAAATAGTTGGTGAAATAACTTTATAGGATAATCCGAACAGTGCACTTGGCTGAACTGTCTCTTAAGCCTTATGATGGGTCAATCCCTCATTTCTCTCTCCATCCTCCGCCTCCTCTTTATCCCTCCCTTTCTCCTCCCCTCCCCCTCCCTGGTCCTCCCTCCTCCCCTCTCTTTCACTCTCTTCTTGTAATTGATGTGGTGTAAAAGCTGAGTTGTGGCCTGGCCGGTGTGGCTCAGTTGGTTGAGTGTCATTCCGTGCACTTCGAGGGTCAATTCCCGGTCAGGGCATTGCCTGGGTTGTGGGTTCTATTTCCAGGGTGAGCTCACGCAGCAGGCAGCCAGTCCGATGCTTCTCTCTCATTGATGTTTCTGTCTTTCTCTCTTCCTCTCTCTCAAATCAATAAAAACATATTAAAAAAAAAAAATCTCCACCTAGTGAAACACAGCCATGAGCTGGGAGGATCGATTTATCAAAACAAACAAACAAACAAAAATCCATCACAACAAAAACAACAACAACTGAGTGTTTTAGAGTTTCCAGCTGTCTAAAGTTTGCTGATTGCGACTTTAATGGTGTCATTGAGCAGAGTCCCTTGTCCCTGCCAAATGGCAGTTGATTGAGAGGCTGGATGAGAGGCAGGGAGAGATTTCAGCAAGCAAAGGTCAAAGCTCAGCACCTGTCTAAGGGACCGAGGGAGTCCCCAGGATGTGGGACTTCTGGTCGTAAAACCGGGACAGTCTGGGGCTCTCCAGGATGCTGTGGCTACCCCGCCTGTTATGTAGTAAGTGCTCATTAAGTATTTATTAAATGCACTCATGCAGACGGGAGGTAGGTATGTCTTGTTTGATCTACACAGCATCTGATCAAATGAACTTTAATGAGATAACTTTTTACAAACCGGAGCATCTCCTATAAAGATCTGGACTGGTGCTTTCTGGGAAATTAGATGTCCTGGCCACCTGGGGCCTACATTCCACACGGCAGCTGTCAGCGGGGGTGGGACTTGGCCATCTGTGTAGAGGGGCCTGTGCTCGCTGACTCCCAACAGAAGCCACTACCAGGTGCTGCTCCCCCCAAACCCCATCTACTCAGCCCCGGCAGGTGTTTGCGATTTTTGTCACAAACACCTGATGGCCGAGAGTTCGCTTCGCCACCTTTGGAACCAGACGGATTTGGATGCAGATTGGGCCAGGACACCTACTGGTGCTGCAAGCTCGACTGCCCTTCCCGGCTCGGGGATGGAGCCTGCAACCGGGGCATGTCCCCTGAGCGGGTTCCCTCCACGTCACCGCCGTCTCCTCTCCTCGGGGCTGAGGCGTTACTGAGTCTAGACCAGCGGTTCTCAACCTGTGGGTCATGACCCCTTTGGGGGTCGAACGACCCTTTCACAGGGGTCGCCTAAGACCATGGGAAAATGCAGATATTTACATCACGATGCATAACAGCAGCAAAATTTCATGGTTGGGGGTCACCACCACATGAGGAGCTGTATGCAAGGGTCTCGGCCTTAGGAAGGTTGAGAACCACTGTTCATGAGGATCTGAGCGTAGCTCCGTCCCAGGGGGCAGCCTCTGTTGGGCTTGGCCTTGGTGTTGCTGCAGGCGGGGATGGGGGTGGGGAGGAGGGGTGGGGGAGGGGCAGCTTTGCAGGAGACACTACTGGCCAGGAGGGCCCTGGAGAGCAGGAGGGGGAAACCGGAACCAGCACATTCAGTTCCTTCTTCCGGTCATCACTCGCTGTCCAGGCCTAAGAGCTTCTCAGGATCCTGATAACAAACCCAAGACCTTAAAATAGTGACGGCCTACAAAACGGGCATTGCAGACTGCGAAGTGGGAATTAATCAATGTTAAACGTCTATAAAACGTGACATTAGGCCAACTGCACGAGTTACGACATTCAGATTCATAAAGACGTCGTTGCCCGTGGGAGCGAGGGGCCACTGTGCTTCCTTCCCGGGTGAGAAATCTCGGGTGGGCAGTAGAACATGGGAGAGGACAACCCACGGCCGGCCGGTTAAGTCAGTACCCGAGAGCCCAGTCCGAGAGCCAGGCTATGAGCACCCTTTAAAGATTGTGGGCCAAATGCTCCGATAGAGGGCGGGGGTTCGAAGTCCCCTTGTCCTGGGCTTGCCAGGTCCCCGGCCGGCCCTTGGCATTGGTGGAGCCAGCGCCTCTCCAGCACCTCCTCCGCCAGGGATATTTTGGAGACAGAGCCCAGAGGACGGGCCAGCTGGCTGCAGGGGCAGGACAAAGAGAGGGGCGGAGGCTGGTGCCTGAGCCACGGAGCCCGAACTGGAGGGAGCCGCAGGAGTGGAAGGAAATTGAAGGTTCGGTGTCGAATCCCCGCCCTGCTGAACACTCCCCGAAGGCCTCTGGATCTAGGAGACTGGAGCTCAGGAGGGATGCCGGGGCTGGAGATGGGAATGTTCATTGATTAACGGGAGGCCAGCCCCTTGCTGGTTCTCCCTCCGCCACACAGCTCCCCTCCACCCAGCTCCCACCCCTCCCTCTGCCCTTACCTCTCCCCATAGTGTCCTCATCCATAGGTGTAGGTACATTGTTATTAACTTAACTAGGGTACTCCTTCAATCGCACTGTACATGTGTGCCCACACGTGGTATTTTGTGGAAGAGCCACACTCAAGAGGCCAAAGAGCTGCATGTGGCTCGCAAGCCGTGGTTTGTTGACTACTGCCCTAGACCATCGCTCCTGTTGGAGCAGTCCCAGAAGTCCTCCAGACTCAAGGAAGTAGGACTCACAGAGCCCATTACTCAGTGGGAGGAGTGTGGAGGTGACATTATAGGAGAATCGTGTGGGATGGGAGATATCGTCTCATCCCTCTTTGGAAAATATTCCTCCCACACTCGGCCACCAGTGTGTTTTAATAGTCAGGGTGGGCGGGGCTCTGCCATGAATCTCGGTGGCTTCACATCGGGAGCCCTATTTCTCACTCTAGTTGTCATCCACGCAGGTTTGCCAACACCTGTGGGCTGCCCTCCTACACGCAGGAAATGGAGACTCTGGCCCTCTCCACTTTATGATGCTGCCATCTTGAACTTGTACCTTAGAAGTCAGCGTAGAAGCAGGAGGGAAAATGTTGATGAAAAAAATATAGGGCGGTTATCAGCAGACCTACCTGTGGCATCCACATCCAACACTCATTCTGTATATCATTCGCCAGAACCCAGCCAGGCCCCAACCCAACTGCAAGGGGAGCTGGGAAATGTAGTTTTCCTGTGTGCCCTGGAAGAGGGAAGGGGAATTGGAGAGCTCCCAGCGGGGATCTGCCACACTTGTCTCCTAAGACCTCACCTAGAGAGCACACGGATTGAGGGTGTTGGGTTCCCTGTTGTACCCCCCATATCTCTCATTACCTGGCACGTGGAGGTGCTGCTCAGCACATGTGTCTTAAGTGAATGAATGAACAGAGAGATGCCTCTACTTTGGCCCTGGCTTCTGAGCGTTGGGATCAGGTGCATGGAGCTGAGTAAATCTTACTATTGATAAGGTCTGGGGAGAGGTGGTTTTCATGGGAGCTGTAGAGTTCAAGTTTAACCCCACCTCCACTGACCCACAAAGATCCCTGTGGAAGCTGCGCTCAGGGTGTGGCCAGGGGACATGGGGAATGGGCCTCAGGTGTTTGCATGATGCAGGTTTGGCTATAGAGGTGAGTGGCATGCAGGGGGCACCAACAGCCTCTGTCACAAGTGGTGGGGGAGGACTGGGAGGGGTCCCAGCATTGAAAAGTCTCCAGAAAGGTCAGAGTCTCACTTGAAATGGGAGGGATCCTGGTTAAAACCCAGACATCCTGCAGCTCCCTCCATCCCGACAGCACAGAGTGACGGATGCCCCGAGCAGCCATCTGGCCGCCGCTTCTGGCACAATGAGGAGTGAGGTCTTGCTTGAGATCCAAGCGAGGAATTAGTTTCCGGCACCGGGAGCGGATCCAGGCTCCTGCCTGGGAGATGCGGCTGCTGCAGGATCCCGGATGAGCTGTAGCTTTGGGGTGCTCACCTGTTCTCCTGGGGTTTTGGAAGCCTACTCTCCAGCTCCACCCCGTCCCTTCTCCCAGCTCTAGTGTCTCCAAGCCATGGATGCTGGGGCCACTGGCAGAGCTGGGAAGCCAGGATAGCAGCGTTGGGGGGAAAAAGCTGAGAGGAGGCAGATTGGGGGGACAGCAAGTTTCAGGGGCTTGGAGAGCATCCGCTTGTAGGTGAGTTACCAAGTGGGCGGTGAGAAGACACTGGATAGACCCTCCGTTAATTTGGGGAGAACGTGGGAGAACTTTGTAAAGCACCTCCACAAATGTTAATGACGGTGGGGACAATGAAGATCAAAGCAACCGCCCTAACCTGTTTAGCTCAGTGGATAGAGCATCAGCCTGCCGACTCAAGGGTCCCAGGTTCGATTCCAGTCAAGGGCATGTACCTTGGTAGCGGGCACATTCCCAATAGGGAGTGTACAGGAGGCAGCTGATAGATGTTTCTTTCTCTCATTGATAGAGAGTTTCTATCAATGAGATAGAAACTCTGACTCTCTATTCCTCTCGCTTCCTCTCTGTAAAAAAATCAATAAAATATATTTAAAAAAAGAAAAGAATATCAAAACAACCACTCAGTCATTTATGGAGCACCAAGCTCCGCCCACTTATAGGGATTCCAAGTCCCTTGTCATGTGTCATCTCCGTTGAGTCATTCATCAGGGCTGGATGAGGAGGTGGTGGCGGTGGCAGCCAGTGCTTGACCCTCAAGGTTACATGATTAGCGTCTGTTTTTCCTGCTGAACTGTCAGTCCCAAGAGCCTGAAATCAGTGTCTGGTTTTCTCCCAGTTGTATCATTCCTGCTCACACGATGGCACCTAATTCCTGTCCATTGGATGAATGAATGAAGGAACCAAAGAATCTGTTTCTCCAGGACCTCTGACAGGTTCCCTTGGACCTGGGAGTGGTGGATCTCATGGAAGATTCTAGAGGTCAGGTTTAACCCACATTCAACTCTGAAGGAGGGGACTGAGTTTAGCTTTCTGACAACCGCTCTGCCTTCTTTGAAAAGTCAGTTATATGGCGATTATAAACTGCTGTGCAAGAAAGTTCCCCCAAATTTAGTAGCTGGAGAAGTCAGCTCTTCGGGGAAACAGAACCAATGGGATAGACATAAGAAGATTTATTCTAGGAATTGGCTCCTGTGATTATGGAATCTGGGTTCTACCATCTTCTGTCTGCACCCGGGACAGCTGGTGGCGTCACCGAGTCCGGTCCGAAGGCCTGAGAGCTGGGGGCGATGGTGTCAGTCCTGGTCTGAGTGTGAAGGCCTCGAACACTGGTGTTCGAGGCAGGAGAAGATGGGTGCCCCCCTCAGGCAAAGAGAGGGACAGTGCCCTGCCTCCGTCCAGGTCTCGGAGGGGGTGGATGGTGGCTCCCCACTTGAGGAGGGTGACCTTTACTCAGTCCACCCATTCAAATGCTGATCTCTCTCTAAACTCCCTTACAGACACACTAGAAACAATATCTTACCAACTTTCTGGTCAACCCCTAGCCCGTCAAGCTGACACAGAAAATTAGCTACCACTAGTTCACCCTTTGTCAACGTGGCACCAGACACATCCCCTTAAACCAGGGATGGGGAACCCTTTTCTGCCAAGGGGCGGTTGGGTATTTATAACATCATTCACGGGCCCTACAGAATTATCAACTTAAAAATTAGCCTGCTCTGCCGAAACCGGTTTGGCTCAGTGGATAGAGCGTCGGCCTGCAGACTGAAAGGTCCCAGGTTCGATTCTGGTCAAGGGCATGTACCTTGGTTGCGGGCACATCCCCAGTAGGGGGTGTGCAAGAGGCAGCTGATCGATGTCTCTCTCTCATCGGTTTCTAACTCTCTATCCCTCTCCCTCTCTGTAAAATAATCAATAAAAATATATTAAAAAAATAATAAATAAATAAATTTATAAAAATTAGCCAGCTCTAGTTGGTCAAACTTTTAATTCATTTACCCCTCATGCTGGGGCAGAGCCCGAACAAATGATTTTGCAGGCCTTCTAGGGCCTGTGGGCCAGACATTACCCATCCCTGCTTTAAACCTACTTCATCTCAGAATAAAGACAAGATCTTCTTTTTAAAAATATACTTTATTGATTTTTTACAGAGAGGAAGGGAGAGGGACAGAGAGTTAGAAACATCGATGAGAGAGAGACATCGATCAGCTGCCTCCTGCACACCCCCAACCGAGGATGTGCCCGCAACCAAGGTACATGCCCTTGACCGGAATCGAACCTGGGACCTTTCAGTGTGCAGACCCATGCTCTACCCACTGAGCCAAACTGGTCTCAGTAAAAGACAAGATCTTAATTCCACCTCACAACATAGAACTGTGCCATGACCAGGGAAGCCGTATTAACTGCTGCCCCAGGAGAGGAGGCAGAGTCCCTGGGAAAGGTTTGCTCTCCCCCCAATCTCCTGCGGCTTAAATTCTATGTAAAATGAACAATATGTGAACACTGACATGAATGGTATGTTACATGATAAGGGAATGAGAGAGAGAAGAAAACAGGTATCTGCTTCGTGGATGTACATGTGCACACACATGTATTCATAACGAAGAAGGAGGAAACAGTCATGACCATTACAGCCTGTTGGTAGCTGGGCAGTGGTCATAGCGGATAGTATTTATAAGCACCTTTTCCTGCTGCCTGTCCATGTGCCCTTTGCCTTCGGAAAGCACCGCAGCTGGTCCTGCTCCAGGTTCCAGAAGGGCCCGGGCCATTTGCTTGAGTTGGGTGGTTGTCGCTTTTCACAGACTTCATTCATCAAGGGTCATCCTAAGGGGTTTCCTGTCCCCACTCTTCCTCGCTGCCCACGTCCCCCTGGTCGCCGGATCTATGGTCCCAGCCAGCCCAGCTACTCCTTTTCTGGAAGCTCAAGAGGCTGGAAGAGCTGGACCCGTGGGTCCGGGCTTTTGGAGAAATGGCGCCCTCTGTTGGACACCGATCCAGACCACAAACCACCCTCCAAGAGGCTTGCCCCTGCTGACACTGGAGATGAGTCTTCAAAAGGTCATTCCATGGTTCTACTAAGCCAGCTGCTTCAAGATGGGGACGGAGGGGGGTGGGGGAAAGGAGGGAGAAGGCGGGGAGAGAAGAGGGGACATGGTGAGACCAGGAAGCCCATCCCATGGCCACACTGGTCTTTCTGTGAAGTGAGTTCCCAGGTCTCTGTGCTGGGGGTCAGAAGACCCAGTCCTAGTTTTGCTGGTCAACCTTGGACAAGTGTCTTTTTAAAAATATATTTTTATTGATTTTTTTTTTTACAGAGAGGAAGGGAGAGGGATAGAGAGTTAGAAACATCGATGAGAGAGAGACATCGATCAGCCACCTCCTGCACACCCCCTACTGGGGAAATGCCCGCAACCAAGCTACATGCCCTTGACCGGGATCGAACCTGGGACCTTTCAGTCCACAGGCCGACGACGCTCTTTACTTTAACAACAACAACAACAAATATATATAATTGATTTTGGACAAGTGTCTTGACCTTTCTAGGTCTCAGCTGCCCAAAGTATAAAATGACAAACGTGGACTAGATGGTCTCGAAGGTTCCCCTGGCACCCATGCCCCGGGCTTTGCTCCCTGATGCACAGGCTGGTCCTCTCTCCGGCCTGGGTCTCTGGTGGAAGCAGGCGGGCCGGCTGCCCACTTCCAATCCCAGAGTCCACGACCCCCAGCTGGGCCCCGGGATTCCTGAGAACAGCTGGCACTCTGTGTCCTCAGCTTTAGCAAAACAGATCGCCCTCCCCAGCCACCCCTCGCACATTATTCAGGAGTTCATTACTGTTTAATGTAATCACCAAATGTCATCCAAATGCCATTTATCCTGCCTTCTCGCCGGAGAGTTACCTATTTGTTTTGCATTTCACGCGAATGGCTCATTATTCTGTCATTTGGGGCTTTATTTTGTAATTCATTTGGCAAGTTCCGACAGGTTGAAAATGATGCTGTACGGAGCGCAGCGCCTTCTGGACCCCTCTCCGGCACCCAGGAGGCCGGTCCCGGGTACCCTTCACCTTGCTGACGGGTAATGGAGAGGGAAATTCTGCTCTTGCCTCGAGTCCCAACCCAGCATCTGTGAGCCTCTCAGGTGTGCGCACCGAGGGCTGAGGCAGGTATATAAGAAAGCTCAGAGTCGCTCACCTCGGTTTGAGTTCTCATTTTGCCTTTTGGCCTTCATTGCCTCTGACAAGCGGCCTACCTGCTCTGAGCCTCAGTTTCCTCATCTGTAAAATGGGGTGGTAATAGGTCAGCACCTCCAGGGCTGATGTGAAGGTTCAGGGGGGTGAGGCTTGTCCAGTGCTTTCCCAGTGCCGGGCACACAGCGCTCCCTACATTACCGTATTTTCCAGCATATAAGATGACTGGGCGTATAAGACGACCCCCAAGTTTTCCAGTTAAAATATAGAATTTGGGATATTCCCGCCCTATAAGATGACACCCGGTGTATAAGACGACCCCTGACTTTTGAGAAGATTTTCCTGGGTTAAAAAGTCGTCTTATACGCCAGAAAATACGGTAGTTATGAACTCATTTTATTCTGAACTCAAGGTGGACCATGAGGGCCCAGACCAGCTCTGGCAGGAAGCAGGGGGTAAAGGTCAGAGGGCTCGAGGGGTTGATGGCAATAGGCAGTTCTGGGCACCAGTGGTGTGCAGGGCCCGCCGGGGTGGCGGCTGTCCCGGTCCCCTCATTTCTTGCCGCTGCCTGAGAACTGGCTGCTGAGCCAGCAACCCCGAGGGGCCATCGATCTCAGAGACAGATGACACCGTCGCCTGGAAGCAGAGCCCACGTCCGTATATTAAAGCCTCCAGGCAGCTTTACGGGCTGTGCGGCAAGGCCACAGGCTCTGAGCCCGGCTCCCCTCCAACCCCCTGGGGAGTCCCCCCCTCCCCTCAGGATTCAGACTCCGGAAGCCAGGGTGGGGCCTGGGGGTGAATCTCAGGGTTCTCCAAACTACAGCCTCTGGGTGTCCTTCTCTGACCTCGAGGCTTTGCAGGCCTCTTGGATTCTTTTTTAATATATTTATTGATTTCAGGGAGAGGGAGGGAGAGAAACATTAACGATGAGAGAGATTCATTGATTGGCTGCCTCTTGCACGCCTCCTTTTGGGGATCAAGCAACCTGGGCATGTGCCCTGACCAGGAATAGAACCGTGACCTCTTGGTTCATAGGTTGACGCTCAACCACTGAGCCACGCTGGCCGGCCCTCTTGGATTCTTAAAAGAAAAAAGTTATTAGGTGGCTGATGATAAGATCGGCACCTGTACAATGGAGACCAGGAAGACAGAGAAACCCACTTAGAGGGAAGTGGTCGTCCCACTCCTAGTGAGTGCTGAAGTGTTGGGACCGCCTCTGTCTTTTGTCTGTGACACATGATGTATTGCTCACACCCACGGTGCTATCAGCCCACAAAGGGCTCCCTCTTGGGTGTCTGTCCCGGTCCTCCAGTGTTGGCAGCTGCCTTTCACTAGCAGAGAGGTGTGGGCAAGGAACCGGAAGGCTGGAGACCTTGAGGCTCTGGCAAGGGTCAGAGCCAGTCACCCACTGTCTGGTGGAGACAAAGGGAGCTGAAGCAACTTCCACCTTTTAGTCTCATGTACATCCTTACTGATGAAATAGTCTGCCTGGCCCTAACCGGTGTGGCTCAGTGGATAGAGCCTCGGCCTGCTGACTGAAGGTCCCAGGTTCGATTCTGGTCAAGGCATGTACCTTGGTTGCGGGCAGTAGGGGGCATGCAGGAGGCAGCTGATAGATGTTCCTCTCTCATCGATGTTTCTAACTCTCTATCCCTCTTCCTCTCTGTGAAAAATCAGTAAAATATATATTTTAAAAAAAGATAGTTTGCCTGTTACTAGAAATTGCCTGCCTAAGGGCTAGAGGTGGATCCCAAACCTGAATAAAAGGAATCACAAGGCCACAGCAAAGCGGAGTCCTCTCTTGGGCTTCCACCTGGTCCCCAATTCCCAAATCACTATTTTCTTGTCTTGTGTCTTTCATTTGTGTGCAGCCTCCTCCAGAACCCGAACCCTGAACCACGCGGGACGTGGGGGGATCGCACTTGCACTCCAGCCCCGTTCTGGGCTGGCTCACAGAGTCATCCTCTCTCTGGCAGACCTGCCCTCCCTCTCCTGGACCCTAATTTCTGGCTTGTACCCCCAGACTCCCCATCCTGAAAGCATTCCTTGGACCCTTTCTCCCCCTCAAACCATTTACCACGCCCCCTCTTTAACTCACCACCAGCTGCCTGCATTCTCTCCCCACGCCCCCTCCTGTCCCCAAATCTAGTCGCTCCCTGGCACCCAATCTCAGGCTTCCCCCAGATGCCCCAGGGCAGTGCCATCCAGGAGGAACAGGATGCCAGCCACACACGGAATTTAAAGCTTTCCCCTTCCTCCCCCCGCCACAGGCAAGAAGTACAGAGACACGGTGAGATTGATTTTAATAATATATTTCACTTAACTCAATCTATCCCAGCTATTATCATTGCAACCTGAAGCGGAATCAATAGAAAAGTTATTCATGGGCTACTTGGCATTCTTTTCATTTTTATTTTTGTACCAGCTCTGCAGTCTGGTATTTTTACACGTAGAGCACGTCTCGATGGGGACTAGCCATCTTTCAAGGGCTTCGTGGCCACGTGTGGCCAGTGGCCACGGCATCAGGTGGCACACATCGAGGGGACTCAGCGGGCAAACCCTCCACCTCCTCTTCTCAGGGAACTGACTCATAGAGTTTGTTCCTGTGCTACCTTTTATTTTGCCTGTATATGTCACACCTTTACTTCTGAAACTCCTTTATCCTATCAGTAACACACCATCATCTCTAAATGTCAGACAAATCCAGATACGGGGTTCTGGGTCTTGGAAAGAAGATGTTTGTGACTTTCTGTCCCCGCAGGCCCTTATAGACACACCTGGCCCTTGGTCGGGCAGAGGGCTCACCTTGCCAGCAGGATTCATGATGGCCGGAGCACGAAGAGGCAGGAGTGGCCACTGTTAGAATCCGAAGGGAAGGTCCCCCTGGGAAGCGGGGTGTGGAGTTTGTGCCGTAAATATAGACGGAGCAGAGAGGAAGGGCAGGCCATACTCTGCCTCCCGCTGCCCAGTGAAATGAGGGGGGGGGACCCTCAGGCCAGTATCAGGGTGAAGGCGCGTTCGGCAGGGTGTTCAGTGGCCCAGAGCGTCGCCGGGGGCTGAAGGCCCAGATTCCGGTCCGATTCGTTCAGCCACAAGCAGAGCTGGGCTGCCAACGGGGAGAGGCTGTCGCTCCTTGTGGAGATGGAAGGGCTGCTCTTCCAGCGCCGGTTCCAGACCCACCTCTGCCACCGTGACCAGCGCCACCACCACCTCGACTCAGAAGCTGCCATCCTGAGCCCTGCCTCGGGACTCGGGGTCACTGAAACTCTACATAAATGGGGCTACAGCCACCAGACAGAAACTATCAAAGCAGCCACGCTATGTGGAGGGCGATGTTTAGAAGAGGTTACCTTTAAGAAGTGGGAGGGGATTGGACTTCAGAGGTCTGGCTTGCCTCATAAAACCCAGAAATGCACGTGCATCCGTCAGCTCAGGCTGTTACAGCAAAATGCGGTCGACCAGGCGGCTTACGCACAGACGTTTGTTTCTCAGGGTTCTGGAGGCTGGAAAGTTCAAGGTCAAGGTGCTGGCTGATTTGCTTCTTGGGGAGAACTCCCAACCTGGCCCCCAGACAGTCACCTTCTTGCTGTGTCCTCCTGGGGCAGAAGGGGGGCTGGAGACCACGCTGTTTGGTGCCTCTTCTGATGAAGGCATGAATCCCATCAAGAGAACCCCACTTATGACCTATGCTTGGGACTTTTGAGAATTAAGGCAGATCATTCCCAATTTTCCCTTATTGGAAGCAGAATGATGAAGAACGTTTCAGAAATGAAACCTAAGCGTGATTGACTGAGAACCAAATTGCTGGAGAAGGTGTTTATGTTTCAAAGACGCGGGATCCACAGGATTGACTTGCCCTCCAGAAAAAATACATCCAATCACACCTACCTAGTCCTGTTAGAAAGTGTTTTTTCTCCCCACGTCTTCAACAGCTTTGGGGATTGTTATCAACTGTTTTTCCTTTTTAAAAATGTTATTGATTTTTTTTACAGAGAGGAAGGGAAAAGGAGAGAGAGTTAGAAACATCGATGAGAGAGAAACATCCATCAGCTGCCTCCTGCACACTCCCTACTGGGGATATGCCCCCAACCAAGGTACATGCCCTTGACTGGAATTGAACTTGGGACCCTTGAGTCTGAAGGCCGATGCTCTATCCATGAGCCACACCGGTCAGGGCCCACTTTTTTTTTTTTTTCTAATTTGATAATGAAATATCTTCCTACCCCGCCTCACTCCTCTTTGAAACTGCTTCTTTTTCTTCTCAGCCTTGGCACAGGTTCCCTCTGCCCCACCTGCCCTCCACCTGTCTGTGCCCCCAGCCTCCTGCCCAGCACCTCCTTTTCTTCCGGGACATCCCTTTGTGGATTTGAGTGAAACCAGCTCAACCACCTCCGTCTGGCTGCCATGCCCTCAAAAAGCCCCAGCCTCCTGTCCGTCTCCTCCGTGGCCCTGCATCGATACGTGCTAAACTGGGAATGAGCCAGAACCCTCCCGTTAAGACTTGCGGCCAGAAATGGCGGCGCCATCCTCAGACCTTGTTAATGTCTCAGTGACCTCAAGGGGAAATTGTCCGCGCTCAGTGCACTCAAGATGTGACCACATTATTGTCTGATCCCCTTCCGACTGTCTTGGTAGCTGACATTGATGGAGTCTCCCCAGAGGCAGGGACAGAGACACGAAGGCACACCAACCGGCACCACACACAGAGCCGCATCGTGAAGATCAGCCTGAAAGCGCTTTCCTGCTGCTTCCTTCCCGGGAGCCCCGGGCAGAGTGGGAACAGGATGAGGCAGTTCTTAGCAGGCACATCCCCGAAAGGGGGAGGAAGCGTGGGCTGCAGGTCCCGTTATAAAGGCCTGCCTCGCCCTAGCTGGTTTGGCTTCATGGATGGAGTGTTGGCCTGTGGACGGAAGGGTCCCCGGTTCGATTCCAGTCAAGGGCACGTGCCTGGGTTGCAGGCTCGGTCCCTAGTGGGGATTGTGCAGGAGGCAGCCGGTTGATGATTCTCTCTCATCATTGATGTTTCTGTCTTTTTCTCCCTCTTCCTTTCTCTCTGAAATCAATAAAAATATATTTTTTTAACAAAAGACCTGCCTTACAATACCTTCAGGGATGTATGTGCTGAACTAGGGTCTGAGCAACTTATTTCTGCTTCTGAAAATCTTTGGAAAATCAAAACGAAGCAACCAATATGGAGCCCAAAGCCCAATCTGCTCTCCTCCGCCTTCTCTCTTGAGCTGCAGACTGGACTTTAACTGGGTGTTCTGCTGGGACCCCAGACTCAAGATGTGACCCCATTACTGCCTGAACCCCTGCTGACTGTTCTGATAGCTGACACTGACAGAGTCTCCCCAGAGGCAGGGACAGAGACCCGAATGCAAATAGTGTATTCGAGGGTGATCTTAGGACACCCTGGAAGGTAGGGGTCAAGTTGGAAGAGGGAGGAGGCCAAACAGAGGGTGTTCATGAGCAGGTGACACCGTGGGCACCTGGGCTCACTCCCCTGGGGACCCCAGGGAGCCTTCAGAGAGCACCCCTTAAAGGTGCCCAGGGGAGGGGCAAAGAGCCAGGTGTTTATCCATGACTTGCCTTGCCTGTCACCCCTTCAGATGGGGAAGGGCTCGGGCAGTGAGTGAGGCCTGGAGCAGAGGCTGCGGCAGGAAGCCATTGGCTTTTGCAGGAAGGGGAGCGCCAGTGGGCCAGGAGGGGTGCCCCAGCCTCCTCTGCCAGGGCAGCTTCCTGCCAGTCACCCTGCTGTTTGTGTACCATCTTCCTAGCCACACCAGCAGCGCAGGAGGAGGAGGGTCTGGTGGTCCTGTTACAGACGGAGGCTCGGCCCGGCGGTGTCCACGGACTGGCTCAGGGTGACCCCCAGCCAGGAGGGAGGAGGCTGTGCCGTCCTAGCGCCTCCCGCCTCCCATCCCTCACCGGCTGTGCTCCCTCCCGCCAGCCCTCTCCTCCCGGGCCGGCGCCTCTGAAGAAATGGGAGGCAGATAGAATCAGGAGCTTATTTACCTCCCAGGCCGCGTGTTTCTTTAAATCACAGGCCTCTTGCAATTTCCTGAGCTGTCGGTTCCCCGCTTGGCAGACGTTAACTCTGCGGACGGAGCGCTGCCCACGGGCCTGTGGAGGCCGAGCACCGGGGGCGACTCTGAGGCCGGCTCCCACCGGCGGGGTTCTGATTAGAGCGAATACGTGTGTTCGCAGGATAAGCCCTGATGCTTTTTCTTCTTCCTGGAAAACTACCATTTTCTTGCACTTTGAATCGGTTCTAAAGAAGGTGCCTCTTCCGTCTGCTGGGTTCAAAACGTTGGTTAAGCGCAGGGGAAGGAAAGCATTTTCATTGTCGATTTCTCTCACCTCTCCACTCTGCTTTCCCTTAATTTAACAATAATAATAATAGTAATAATAATAATAATAATAATAGCAGCAGCAGTAGAAATAGCAATACCTCGATTTGTCTCACCTTTCCACTCTGCTGTTCCCTTAATTTAATAATAATAATAATAACAATAATAATATAGTAGCAGCAGTAGTAATAGCAATACCTATTACTGACGAGTGTTTACTCCATATGCAAAATGATCTACAGATGTGCTGAATTGTATAAGCATTTATATATATTACATATGCATATACTAGTAGCCTGTGCACCAATCCATGCTCCATAGCTCACCAGTAGTTCCCTGCCCTGCCTCCTGTAGCTCCCTCCGCTCACACACCCCTCCCACCCCCTCGTCATAGCTTGCTGCCCTGCCCCCTCCTGTAGCTCGCTGCCACCCTCCTGCTAATCTGTGTTTCACAGTTGGTCATTACGCTTCACAGTGTAACGACCATTTGCATATTACAGCTTCATTATATAGGATGTATTTATATATTACTAGAAGCCCAGTGCATGCATTCGTGCATGGGTGGGGTCCCTCAGCCTGGCTGGCGATCGAGGCTGATTGGGGCCGTGGGAGGTGGGCCAGCTGTAGGAGTTTGGCTGTGGAGCGTATTGACCACCATGGGGCAGCTACTGCATTGAGAATCTGCCTCCTGGTGGTCAGTGCGTGTCATAGCGACTGGTTGACTGGTTGACTGTCGATCCGGTCATTCCGACCATTCTGAATGAATGATCGCTTAGGCTTTTATATAAATAGATTACACATAAACACATGAATGTAAATACCTAAACATTGTATTATCCACTCTCCCCAACGACCTGTGAGGTCAGGGCATTCACATGTTGCAAAGGCTGAAATGGAGGCTCAGAGAGGTTAGTTAACTTCCCTGAGCTCACCAGCCAGGAAGGGTGGAGCTGAGACCAACTCCCTGTCCGGTGCCCTCGCTGCTCCATCTCTGCCCACTGCAGCGCCTGCCTCTTCCTGGATGCGCCCTCCCCCCTCCCCCATTTCAGGAGTCAGCTGCTCTGTCCCTCTCTCCCCGTGGGACCCACGTGGAACTGCCACACCACGCATCATCTGCAGTGAGGCTGAGAACTCGGGGCGGGCCTGGACCCGGTCCCCTGCTCTTGCTCTGTCCTTGGAGCCACTGCCCACAGCCTCTGCAAGGCCTGTCCTCGTAGACAAATACGCCGGAGCGTGATCTGTGGAGCGCCTCCGGACCGCGGGTGCTTTTTTTCACCTTCGGTTTCGATTTCCATTATTCTTGCTATCGCGCAGAGGCCATGAAAAATAAGTACCACGGGCATTTATCTCCTCCTTCCCCAGTTTCCCTCCTGCCGCCTCCCTCCCCTCCTTTCTCCTCTGTGGCTTGTCTGGGCTGTGACTGTCCCTTTGCTGGCCCCAGCAGGGCACGGAGCCATCCCCACGGCCCGAGCACAGCTCCGTGTGGGCACTGTGGTTCTCTCTTCTCCAGATGCCCCCAGAAATCTAAGTGGAAGTGGTTCCGGAAAGATGTTCTAAACATCCAACCGGCCACAAAAGAAAAGGCTGAGAGACCCAGATCCGGGCCTACGGACCGAGTGGCTGTGGGCACATTCCCGACACGGTCCGGGGGAGAGGAGAGGCGAGGGGGCACCAAGCCGACCCCAGCTTCTCTCCCTGCAGGCTCTGCCGGGTCATTCTCGCACTCAGCGAGCATCCTCTGAGCACCTGCTACCCTGTTTCCCGAAAATAAAACAGTGTCTCATATTAATGTTTGCTCCCTAAAACGTGCTAGGTCTTATTTTCAGGGGATGTCTTATTTTTCCATGAAGAAGAATACGGTTCACATTTATTGTTGAACAACAACAAAAAAAAAGGAAATGTATTACCTGTAGATGGTACAGTAGTCGTTATCATCACAAAGCAGCTCACTGATGGGCCGCAGCGCAGCCAGATCTGTTCAGGCAGTGTGAGGGCTCTTTAAATCAGGAGTCAGACGCCTGACGGTAGCTTCGGGGGCCTTCTATTCTGGGGAGGCCTTATGTTCGGGGGAGGTCTTATTTTCGGGGGCGGGATGCCTTCTATGACAGCGAGAGGTAAAGCTGGAAGTAGGTCTTATTTTGGGTGGAATGTCTTACTTTCGGGGAAACAGGGTATGTGCTGGGCAACGTGTTAGGCACCGGGTCTATATAGCGGGCAAGCTCCTGCCCTCAGGGAGCTCGGACTCTGGCGGGTGCCCGGCTCTCTGGAACCTGCTGTCCCTGGACCAACGTAGGTCTTTCCATCGCTGTGGTTCCTTGGTGCCATCCTCCCTTCCCCCTCTCTCCCTCCCCGAGAGCATCACTCAGAGCTGCCTCGCCCGTCGCCGCCTCTGCCTCCTGCCTGCTGCGGGCTCTCTCCCAGGTCGTCCCGGGAGCGCTGGCATTTTGGGGAAAGGTTTGGACTGTCATGGTACGACGCGGAGCACCACCTTTCCCCACGTCAGCTCCTGGGCAGGTGTGGTCCCTGCTGTGGCCACTGGAACCGGCTCAGTGGAGTGCTCAGAGCTCACGCATGACCCAACGGCCACCACTAGTGTCTCTGAAAGGCACGGTGGCAAAGGTCACCTCTGTCCGAGGTATGTCTGCCACCTCCCCCACTCAGGCTGAATCACAACTTAAAAAAAAAAAAAATATATATATATATATATATATATATATATATATATATATATAATTCATTTTTACAGAGAGGAAGGGAGAAGGATAGAGAGTTAGAAACATCGATGAGAGAGAAACATCCATCAGCTGCCTCCTGCACACACTCTCCTGGAGATGTGCCCACAACCAAGGTACATGCCCTTGATCGGAATCGAACCTGGGACCCTTGAGCCTGCAGGCTGAGGCTCTATCCACTGAGCCAAACCAGTTAGGGCCCTTCCTTTCTTTTTAAAAAATATATACTTTTATTGATTTCAGAGAGGTAGGGAGAGGAAGAGAGAGAGAAAAAAACATCAATGATGAGAGAGAATCATGGGTCGGCTGGCTCCTGCATACCTCACACTGGGGATCAAGCCCGCAAGCCAGGCCTGCGCCCTGACTGGGAACCACATCCTGACCTGTTCATAGGCTGATGCTCCACCACTGAGCCACGCGGGCTGGGCCATCCCTTCCCTTTCACTGTCCCCTTGTCATCTCTGCAGTGTCCATTTCCTTACGAAACTGCGAGCTCTGGGCGGACAGTGGCTCCGCGGGTTATGTGACAGCTGTGTCCTCAGACGCCAGCTCGGGACACATTCAGAGAAGGTGCCCCTGCCTCAAGAGACTGCCTCCTAGTACACAGTCACCCCAATTCATACCCAAACCTCGGAACCCAGCGTGTGAGCAGAACCCCCAAATACGGGCAGAGCCCGGCCCGCACAGCTGCCGGGAGACCTCCGAGCAGCCTGTGTTTGCTAAGGGGTGACCCCTGTAACCCACAGGCTCCAACATGCACACGGAAGACTTGAAATAACACAGTTTGCGTCTGCCGGGGGCGGAAGCGAGGCCGGCCTCAGCTTCAGGGAAGAAAACGGGGCGCTGAGAGCTGAGCATGAAGAGGCCGCTTAGCGAGGCGAGGCCCGGCGAGGCCCGGAAGTGGGTCAGGGCTGGATGCCCAGCAAATTAGTGGCTGTTTACTTAGCGGCTCCTCTCCGCTGTGTGTGGCCGCGCCGTTGGAGATTCCACTCACTCGAGGATTTTGCTTTAATGGAAGAACCGCGTTTCCTTTTGAAAACAGCTTTCCCTCCTGAACGGGAACCAATTGCCACGATTGCCACGGTGCCAAGGCTGGGGACCCGCCTGCCGGGCGTGCTGGCCCGGGGGAGGGCAGGAGGGGAGAGGAGCGACCTTTGATTCCCACCCTCGTGCTTGCGCATTTCCTCAGCCAGGTCAGAACCAGAGAAGGTGGAAAAAAGACCTTGAATTTCCCCACCCGCCTGGGTCCTCTGACTCTCACATGGCAATGGAAACCCGGGTGCCTACATTTCTGAGTTTCTAAGTCTCTAAGTTGGGGGGGGGTGTCCTACACAGCCTCTGCAGCCTTCTCTTCTGCCCCCACCCCCAAGTTTCTTTTTTAAATATATTTTATTGATTTTTTTTACAGAGAGGAAGGGAGAGGGATAGAGAGTTAGAAACATCAATGAGAGAGAGACATTGATCAGCTGCCTCCTGCACACCCCCCACTGGGGATGTGCCCTCATCCAAGGTACGTGCCCTTGACGGGAATCGAACCTGGGACCTTTCAGTCCGCAGGCCGACACTCCATCCACTGAGCCAAACCGGTTTCGGCCACGTTTCTAATGAATGCCTGACTAGCATGGGAAATACGGTCTTTAGTGAACAGAACTCTGCAGTGCCTACCAGCTGTGCAAGGTGATAAAGGGAATTCATGACCCTGGGTCAGAGGTGAGGCACCTCTGTAACAGCTGGAGAGGAAATGGCTGGTGGTCTCTGCAGTCACAGATGAAATGTAAACAAACAGGTGTGGCGTTCCAATAAGACTTGGCTTGTGGACACTGACGTGGGACCTGCATGTAATGGTCATGTATTAGGGTCCTAGACGGGGCGGCCTGGGCCTCCCTCCGCTCTCTCTCTCCAAGAGCCGGCTTCTGCGGGGGCTTCCAGGCTGAGGAATGGGCTCAGGAAGCAGGAGCTCGGGGTTCGAGGGGCCAGATCTTGGGCAGGGAAGGCTGGGACCTCATGGATCTCATGTTCCCATCAGCATGTAGGGGGCAAAAGGCGGAACACGTGCAGGTGGGAAATGACAGTCTTTTTCTGTCAATCATAAGGTTGGTTGCTGCTGGGACATAAACAATCACATCCAGGGTGGACATTTTGGGAAACGGAGAAGAGAAGGAAGGAGAGAAGGAGAGCGCCCAGCACCTCGTAACAGCCATCATTAACAATTTTTGGAGAATGTCATTTGTTTTGGTATTCCTATGTGTAATTTGCATTTCACAGGGTTGATACGGTTCACACAATTTTGTATCTTGCTCGCCCACCACATACACATTTACTTTTACAGCATACTAGAGGCCCAGTGCACGGATTCGTGCACTGGTGGGGTCCCTTAGCCTGGCCTGTGGGGTTCAGGTCGAAATGGCTCTCCAACATTCCTCCAGGGGTCCCAGATTGTGCAGGCCAGGCCGAGGGATCCCCTGGTGCACATGCACCCCATTTCTAGTTTGCATATAAGATCTTTGGTTAATCTCTTCCCTCCCTGCCCTTCCCCCCTTCCCTCTGAGATTCACCAGTCTGTTGCATGTTTCCCTGCCTGTGGTTTCTGCTCCTGTGTTGAGTATCTGCTCCCTGGTGATCAATGCATATCATAGCTACCGGTCGGACGGTTGAATGGTCAGCTGGTTGGCTGGTCGTTTAGGCTTTTATATCCTACTAGAGGCCCAGTGCATGAAATCAGTCGGGTAGGGTCCCTAGGGCCTAGTCTCCTGCGATGAGGGCTATCTTCTGCCTGTTCGCCAGTCCTCAGGCCAAATGCCGCCCCGCTGCCAGGCTGTCAGGCTGTTGGGATCACTAGCTCATCCCCGGGTGCTCAGGGGCTCAGGCCTGTGGGAAAGCAGGTGCCAGCGACTTCACCTCCAGCCACATGCGTCAGGCCGGTCTCTGATGAAACATGCTGCCCACTTGGGGCCACTCACGCAGGCACTGCTGCCACCATGACCACTGCCGCTGCTGCTGGGGCTTGAGACGCTGATGGAAGCTGCAGGACCTTCCCACGACCTACCCAAGTGGGCAGCACATTTCATCAGCAGCGGGCCTGGTGCACGCACATGGAGGTAAAGTCACTGGTGCCTGCTTTTCCACAGGCCTGAGCCCGCGAAAAGCTGGGGATGAGCTGGTGATCCCCAAGGCCTGACAGCCAGCCCGGTCCTCCCGCTACCCACCCCAATTTCCCCGTTCACAATCGCTCATCCATCGGAGCCTATGGGCCACGGGCAGGGACTAAGAGGTCAGCCATTCAGCCTGTTCACCAGTCCCAGTCCTGCCCCTCCCTGCCGGCTGGTTGGTCATCATGGACACTGCTTTTTATATATACATATAATAAAAGGCTAATATGCAAATCAACCGCACAGCAGCACGACCAGTTGCTATGACATGTACTGACCACCAGGGGGCAGATGCTCAATGCAGGAGCTGCCTCCTGGTGATCAGTGGGCTCCCCAGGGGGAGCACAGCTCAGCCAGAAGCCAGGCTCACGGCTGGGGAGCACAGCAGTGGTGGTGGGAGCCTTTCCTGCCTCCATAGCAGTGGGACATCCCCTGAGGGCTCCCAGACTGCAGGAGGGCACAGGCCAGGCTGAGGGACACTCCCCTCCCCCACCAAGTGCACGAAATTTGTGCACCGGGCCTCTAGTATATAGATAAGTATTTCCCTACGTGATGACAAGTTTCTTGTACATGTAATTTGAATGGCCAGATAAAACCTCATGGAGGGCTGTGGCCTTATTTCTCCTGCCCATCCCCTCTTGCCAGACATCTTGCTGGTTCCTGGGTCGTATGCAGCTGTGGAAACTGGCAGGTCCCAGGAAGGTTGGTCACGGGGTCTCAGGCCCCCGGGCAAGTGGCTTAGCTGCTGCGCTCACCGGTGGGGCCAGGACTCCGCCGAGCTGCGGTCGCCACTGTCAGACCTGCTCATCTCAGAGCAGCTCTATCTTCATTTCTGACGGGTCTGCAGCAGCCGGGGCCCTGACACTTCCGCTTTGTGTCTGCAGCTCCGGGAGCCTCTCTGTCAGATGGCTAATGAACTGTAAACAGACACTCCGGCGCTACAGGGGCGCCCTCGACCTGCTGTGTCTGTACAAAGAGGCAAAGGACCTCGGGGAGGCAGATCAGGCCAGGCTGGCACCGGCCCCTCTGGCGGAGGCGAGGGCGGGGAAGGAGGGGGGGCAGAGAATGCCTGTCCCCTGCTTGTGCCCTCCCTGTGGAGAGACAGGGCCGGTGCTGGGCCCTCAGACTCCGTGCTCATTGCTTTGGAAGCTCAAGGAGTCCCTGCCCTACCTCCGCCCCCAACCCTCCAGCTCAGCGCTTCTCCAGACCTGGTTCGTGACTAGACTCAGCAGAACAGGTTTAAGGAAATGCCAATCCCCAGGCCTTCCATCCGGAAGAGTGGGGCTGGGAGGGCTAGGTGGGACCCCTCTTTTTTTTTTTGTAAAATATATTTTATTGATTTTTCACAGAGAGGAAGGGAGGGGGATAGAGAGTTAGAAACATCGATGAGAGAGAGACATCGATCAGCCGCCTCCTGCACGCCCCACACGAGGGTTATACCCGCAACCAGGATACATGCCCCCGAGGAGAATCGAACCCGGGACCCCCCAGTCCGCAGGCCGATGCTCCATCCACTGCACTAAACCAGCTTCCGCAGGTGGGGCCCCTCCTGATCAGATGAGCACGTTGCTTTGGGAACCACTGGGTTAGTCGGGGGTCACCCCAAATCTCCACTCAGAAACTGCCTCCTCAGTTTGAGCTCAGGCTGCTAACAAGCCCCACTCTGGAGGGATGAGTCTGCACTCTTTCTTGAAAACTGCTGCTCTGATTCAATTCTTTCATTTACAACCGAGCGAGCGAAGTCCAGGGAAACCGAGGGTCACCAGGGCAGAGCTGGACGAGAACAAGGCTCCGTCACTGTCCCTTCCCCAGACCCAGTCGAGTTGTGTTTCAGCTGACAGCCCCCTAACCCTGCCCTCCCCAGTCCCCTCCCCCCCTCCGCCTCTTGGTGGCCAAGCTAATAAAATCCTGTGATCTCCATAGACTATTGCATCCCGCCAAGCCTTGTGGCCACGTGCATTGGTTCTGCGAGGAGGGAGGAGAGAGAAATGCAGATCCCTGTGGGTGGAGGGAGAAAACGCTGAGGTTCTTTCCTGTTGGAAAGTCCCCGGTCTGGTCCTAGAGCCACCCGCAGGGACTGGAGCTGGGCTCCACAGCCCTGGCTGGTTTGCCAATGCCAGTCAGGTCCGTAGCGGGCACGGGGCCAGGTCCCTTAGGGGAGGTAGGGACACCGCGTGGCGGGGGTGCCTTGCCTGATGAAGGGTGAATGGCTCTCCTCTGGCCTGTGGGAAGGAACAGAAGTGGGGGGCTGGGCTCAGAGAGGGACCTGAGTTTCCCATAGAGAGTGTGTGTGTGTGTGTGTGTGTGTGTGTGTGTGTGTGTGAGAGAGAGAGAGAGAGAGAGAGAGAGAGAGAGAGAGAGAGAGAGAGAGAGGCTGCCGGCTCAAGGGCTGTGTGTCCCCTCTGATCTGCTCCGGGCAGGGAGGCATGAAATGGGCCCCGGGAGGAAGCTGTGGCAGCAGAGGGAGCCGGGGCCCGTGATGAAATATGGATGAGGGTTTTCATCCCGTTACTCGGTAGCTGGGGCTGTGGGCACGGCTGGCTGGGGACCTGGGGTTTGTCTAACCTGATGACGGCCATTTTCACTGATATGGCTCCCTCACCTCTGGTCGCTCCCCTCCTCAGGTTCCTGGAGGAGGGAGGGGGAGGGAGGGGAACCCGGACAGAGCTGGTTCCCTGGAGAAGAGGCTCGGGGCACCGAGGAAGTTCTGCTCTGAGTGGGCAGGGGCGTCCTGATGTCACACCAGGGAAGCTCTTTCCAGCCCCTGCTCCTGGGCTGTTCACCCACACCCCAGTGCCTAGCACGGTGCCTGAGATGCAGGCTCAGCTCAGCCCAGAGCCTAGCACGGTGCCTGAGATGCAGGCTCAGCTAGGGTTTGTCAAGAGGATGAATGAAGAACCTTCGCATCCAGTCCCTTCAGAAACCAGCTCTCTGCCAAGGGTCAGTGAGTCACGTGATCTACTTAATCTCCGTTGTATTAGTGAGTGCTGATTCACTCCTTCGGCCTCCCTATACTGAGCACCTACTATGTGCCAAAGTTCTTGTGGTCAAGACACTCATCCCCTAGGACATGTGATCTAACTTAATCTCCGTTGTTGTATTAGTGGGTGCTGATTCACTCATTCAGCCTCCCTATACTGAGCACCTACTATGTGCCAAAGTTCTTGTGGTCAAGACACTCATCCCCTAGGACATGTGATCTAACTTAATCTCCGTTGTTGTATTAGTGGGTGCTGATTCACTCATTCAGCCTCCCTATACTGAGCACCTACTATGTGCCAGACAAAGTTTTTGTGGTCAAGACACTCACCTCCTGGAGCCAAAAGGTTGCTGCTCTCAGGAAATTGTCTCAGAAGCAATTTCTCCCTCTTTTTAAAAAAAATATATTTTTTATCGTTGGTAGTATTATCAGAGGCAGTTTCTTGAATGAAAGAAAGAAGAACGGTGGTGTGTTGGGCCTGTGGAGGGTGGGGGGGGGAGAGATCTCTGGCTGGGGGAGGGGAAGGGAGACTTCCAAAGTGCTGTCTTGTGAGCCTCACATTGATCCGAGCCCGGCTGTGCTGGCAGGGAGACTCCGGTGACTCATGCCAAGGTGCCCTGGGAGTTGGTGGCAGGGCCAGCGTCCCGGCTGTGGGCTGAGATTAACGGCAGCATCACCGGGCTGGTTCCCAGTGTTCCAGGCATGGTGCCGTGAGCAGCCTGAGCTGAGAGAAGCAGAACCTTCTCTCTCCTGCATCGCCCGCCCCTCCCCCACATCTGATTTGCTGCAGTTCTAAGGGAACTGGAGTTGGGGTGATGTGTCATGAATGTCACATTAGAAATGCTGACGCTGCTAGGAAGAAGAGAGGTACTGGCCAAGGAGGGTCCTGGGCACACGCGTGGGGGTGTGACTGGACACACAGGATTACTCTGGCATGTCCCCACCTGTCCCTAACACCCCCCCACAGCTGGAGAAAGAGGGTCTGGCCTTGTCCACTCGGTTTCTTCCACCCACGTGGCCCTCACACACCCCCAGAAAGGGTCCTTGTGTTACCGGCCTGGCTCTTGGGCTTTTTTTTTTTTTTAATATATTTTATTGATTTTTTACAGAGAGGAAGGGAGAGGGATAGAGAGTTAGAAACATAGATGAGAGAGAGACATCCATCAGCTGCCTCCTGCACGCCCCATACTGGAGATGTGCCTACAACCAAGGTACATGCCCCTGACCGGAATCAAACCTGGGACCTTTCAGTCCGCAGGCTGACGCTCTATCCACTGAGCCAGACCAGTCTCGGCTCTTGGACTTTTTGAGGCGCAGCACCAGGGAGAATAAGGGGAGTAGCTGGGAAATCTAAAGCAGGGGCGTTGGAGCCAGTGCTAGAGGAAGGAGGCCCTGGAATCAGATGTAGAGGAGAGGGATGCAGCTGGGGGAGGAGAGGAAGGCAGAGGACGAGGGAGCGGGGAGTTCTGACCGGGCGCGCCTTCGAAAGGCGGGAGACGTCCCACGGAAGAATGTGGATGTTAAGGTCGAAACGCTCGCCGCTCAAAGGAAGTTCTCCAAGAGACGTTCTCATGCAAACAGCAAAGGGTTTATTCACCAGCATGCTGGGGCTCACAACGTACTCTGAAAGCAGAGCAGAGGCTGAGAGCCCCGAACCAAGTTACGGGGTATTTTTATCATATTACGATGACAGGATGCGGCTGGCGGTTATTGGTTATCTCTGGGTTCTCCTTCCGCAATTTGGCTACAGGCTGTCATCACCACACACACTAACAACCTGCACCTGGGTTACAGCACTCTGGAAATTTCCACCCTATTCTTAACTTTGAACTCTTCATGGGATGCTTTCAAATAACCGGCGTGTGACTCAGCGGTGACACCGGCCGTGTGGACGCCGGCTTTCCTAGGGGTTACGTGTCATGCGAACAAAGAAAGAAGCGACGCCGAGCAGGGACCGCATGTGCCCGCGTGGGAGTGGAACTGGCCCACTCGCTCCCGTTTCCTTGAAGAACACTGTTCCGCCTTCTTTCTTTTTTTACCTTGTAAGTGCTGACCTCTCCGCTGACTCATTCCGATATTGAGTCTTGAAACTCTTTAAGTCCTCACGGCCGCAGGTGAAAGAAATCTCAGCGAGATAAGAAGGAAAAACGTGTCTCTCCGCCTCCCCTCCTGCCGCCAGGAGGGAGCAGGTTCGGGGCTGCGGCGAGAATCCATCGTGGCACCTGTTCTTGCCAACGCAAGAGCTTACAGGCGGCAAGCACTCGTGGAGAGAAAAACCCCCGAGATCCCGATCGATCGCGTTGCTTAGTAATTCATTTCCCTGGCACCCAGACTTCAACGGCCGTTTGTTTTCCGGGAGGTGGACAGAGTGGCGGGTTGTCTTTGGGAAACCGGAGGAGGCGGGTGGGCGTGCCTTTTCTCCCGCAAACAGAAGCTGGGCCTGTTGGGATTATTATTATTTTTTAAAAATATATTTTACTGATTTTTTACAAGAAGAAGGGAGAAGGACAGAGTTAGAAACATCTATGAGAGACATCGATCAGCTGCCTCTTGCACACCCCCTACTGAGGATGTGCCAGCAACCAAAGTACATGCCCTTGACCGGAACTGAACCTGGGACCTTTCAGTCCTCAGACCGAGGCTCTATCCACTGAGCAACACGGGATTCTTATTTCAGCAGGAGTCTCAGAGCCTTTGTCTCATTTCATGACAGAGGAGCCGAGGGCAGAGTTCTGCACCCGGGCTGTCCTGGTGAGTCCTCACAACCCCACGAGGTAGGCGGGCGCTATTGTCACCCCTCTTTTGCAGACAGAACAGCGAGACGCCGTGAACTGACAAACGTGCCAAAGGGCCTGCAGCTGGCAGGTGGCAGAGCCAGGGGTTCCGGCCAGGAGGCTGCTGTAGAGCCCACATCTGGACAGGGGCCTCCGGGGGAGGGCAGTTTCATTTCTTCCTGTGGGTTGGCGGCTCTGGCAAGCAGAGGGTGGAGGAAAGGGAGTCTTTTCTAGAACCTAAGCATCCAGGGAAGAGGAGAGAGGGATCTCAGTGCCAGGGCAGCTCTGCAGAGCCTGGGAGGGAGAGAGACGTGCAGAAAAGAAAGAAGAGGCGCATGCCGAAACCGGTGTGGCTCAGTGGATAGAGCGTCAGCCTGCGGACTGAAAGGTCCCAGGTTCGATTCCGGTCAAGGGCATGTACCTTGGTTGCGGGCACATCCCCAGTAGGAGGTGTGCTGGAGGCATCTGATCGATGTCTCTCTCTCATTGATGTTTCCAACTCTCTATCCCTCTCTCTTTCTCTCTGTAAAAAAATCAATAAAATATATTTAAAAGAGGAAAGAAAGAAGAGGCACAGAATTTGGAGGGGGGTCCTGCGTCTGGATACAGGAGGCTGCAGAGGGTGCAGGGGAGTGGGAGGAGCCTAGGAAAGGCTGCAGGGGCTGTCAGAATGACTGGCCGGAGTCTGGTTGGTGAAAGGGACAGAGATTTCAAGGTCAATGCAACTCGGGGGGCGGGCACACTTTACAAGGAAAATGAGGTGAACAGTAAGGACTGGATTGGGGCAGGGTGCAGACCCTGCTTAGGGACGCTGCCTAGAGGAGCAGCGAGCTCTCTGGGTAGAATGAGAGGAAGTACATAGAATACAGGAGAACCCAGGCAGCGCGTTAACCCACTGCCAAGCTAGCTGGCAATGTAGGCTCCACCTGGAACGGACTGGCTTTTACATGGCCTTTATGGCATATTCACTCCTCCTGGTAATGACAGTTGGTGCACTGAACAGGGGCAGGCACCATAGACTGTCCTTCAGGTTAGCTATAGTGCTGGTCTGGCTAATGTACTTGTCCATTCTCCTCCTAATTACTGCAGGAAACCTTCCCAACACACACGCGCGCGCGCACACACACACACACACACTCAGAAAAGATAACGATTCTAATTATCTTTTGCTACCTAACCCATTACCCTAGACTTAGTGGCTAAAAACCACCATTTAAAAAAAAAAATCCTCACCCAAATGTTTTTATTGATTTTTAGAGAGAGAGAGGAAATGAGGGCGGGAAAAGGGGGGAATAAACATTGATATGAGAGAGAAACTTCAATCGGTTGCCTCCTATATAGGTCCTGACTAGGGTTCAAACCCACATCCTAGGTGTGTGCCCCGACTGGGGAGCAAACCCACAACCTTTGGGTGCATGGCACAATGCTCCAACCAGCACAGCACCTGGCCAGGGCAAACACCACCATTTTATTTTGCTCACGGCTTCTGTGGGTCGGGCATTGGGAAAGGACATAGCAGGGATGGCTGGTCTCTGCTTATAGGACACCTGGGCCTCACCTAGGGGAACTCAGTCTAGGGCCAAGAATCATCTTGAGGCAACGTCACTCACACAGCTGTGGGTTCTTATTGGTTGACCACTTGGACCTAAAACGTGGCTGTCAGTCCCAACACCTGCCCTTGGCCTCTCATGTGGCCTGAGCTTCCTCACAACATGGCGGCTTTGACTTTCTGGAAGAGGGCAGTGTCCGAAGAGGAAGGAAGCGGAGGCTGCCAGTGTCTGAGGGCTGGCCTGGGAATGAGGACAGGATCACTTCTGCCAGATTCTGTTGGTTGGAGCAGCCACAAAGTCTGCCCAGATTGAAGGGGAAGGGACTTAAACTCAACCCCGAGAAGGGAGGAATGTCCATGTCACATGGTAAAGGTCATGTGGATGGGAGATATTGTGGAGGCCATGTAGAGAAACATACAACACACCGACCCTCAGTGTGGGTCAGCCTTGGTATGCTTGTTCATGATGGTGTCTCTCTTGTTCCCCCAGAGGTGGTCACCTGGTCTCTGCTAGCCAATCAGATTACTCCATCCCTCTGGCAACAGTTTGTGAGCAGGGTCATTAGAGTTTTCCATGGTGTTGATCTGTGGACTTGAGAGAGGAATTTTCTGGGAGGATGAGGTTCTGGGGTGACGGTGACCCTCTTCGCTGCCAGCGGTGGCAGGTCCACCTCCAGAAGGACTCCAAGTGAACCCCCTGCAGAGCCGGGAGTTGAAGAGACAGAGTTCTAACAACACTGCCTGTGCCTGGGGTAGAGTCGTGCCCCCAATCAGGCTTTGTCCTGGATTCTCCTGTTTCTGACATAGCTGAAAGCATCCTCAACAATAGAGCAAGGGAGGCAGAGAGATGATTGTACCCCAAAGGGAGTCAAAGGGCCAACATTTTGAGCCCCAAGGCTCATTCTGGGGGAGAAAAGCTTTCTCGGGAGGGAGGCAGAATATCTTCCGGGGGAGAAATAGTGGGAGACTACTGTGGGGGAAGGGGGAGGGGATAGGGTAGTGGGGGATGGTTCGAGGGAGGGTGGTTCCCACCTTCTGTGGAGCATAATACCACCATTTCTTTCCTTCCCTCGAACCACAATTTTATCCCCCAGAGAATCCAAGAATCATGGAGATGACCTCGAAGTTGGAGAACAAGAGTAGCTGCTTTTCACTCCCGGGGAATCGAGCAAGTCACTTAAACCTCTCCTGGCCTCAGTATTCTCATCTAAAACGTGGAGATCTTCGGGTTGTCGTGAGGATTGAACGTGGTGGTGCGTGGGCAACCTTGAGCAAAGTGCTAGGCACGGCGTGTGGCGAGAACTCTGTAGGGATAAAGGTTCCTCTGAGGTCAGCACGAAGACGGGGGTCTTAGCATCTCCAGAGAGCCTCAGCCGCGCCCAGGCCTCTCCCGGTGCGGCCGGTGGAACCGTTAGAAATGAGGACACTCTCTCATGCAGATTTATATGTGCGGTGAGCGGTAATTTCCATAACAAACACAGGCTCACGCAGGCGGGTCACAGATTCCTCCGAGGCCCCAGGCGCTGCAAAGGGAACACCTACTACATCAAGACCGGAGAATAAAGCCCAGAGTGTCTTCCTCTCTCTCCTTCCCATGCTAATGAGCTGGGCAGATTCCAATGACGTGCCCAGGGCAAGGCTCGGCCACGATGGAATTCGCCAGTGGTCTTGACACTGAGATAGCAATACAGTGGTACCTCGAGATATGAGTGCCCTCACATACGAGATTTTTGAGATACGAGCCATTGAGTGAGCCATTTTTGCTTTGAAATACGAGCAACATTTGAGATAGGAGTCATCGCGCGAATCAGCCGGCTGCACATGACCCATCAGTTTACCGAGACTCGAGCGTCTCATAGTTTCACACGCCTCAAGGTTACGGAACGAATTAAACTCGTATCTCGAGGTACCACTGTATATACTGAGAGGCTGCGTGGCACCCAGGCATCTCTGCAGTCCCAGCGCACCTCTGATGATGACCAGAGAGGTGGCAGGGCCCCACTGGGGCTTGAAGGTCTGGGAGGCGGGCAACGGAATGGCTGGAGAGCGAGGAGAGCGAGGCTTTGCAGAATGTGTTGCTGTACTGTCAGCCCCTTCTGCGAGAGTTAGGATTTACCCGGGGTGAGTTGTAACGGAATCTAAGCCTCTTCTGGCTCAGTTTGTAAATCTGTGAACAGTCCTTGTGTCCTTGAGGTCTCAGTTTTCCCAGCCTGAAAAATGGGCACAGTGATGGTTTTCCAAGGTCCAGAGGAGATACAGAAGGAATGTGGGGAATGCGGGTCTTAGGGCCGTTTACAGATGTACAGACTGCTTGAGCGGGAGGATGATGCAGTTCACACAAAGCCCCTCGTTTTACAGTGGAGAAGACCGAGTCCCAAGGAGAGGAAGGGGTTTGCTTGACATCCTCGAGTGTGTGAGCGAATGAGATGAGACCAAGGGCCAGGGACCCAGGTGCTAAGTCCTCCTCCCCCCCATTGTTCATTTGCTTCCTTCCTGGCAGTCATATCGGTATGAATTCTCAAGGCTCCTATAGAGCCAAGTTGGGGAGCACGTGGGCTCCCACACTCTGCATGTTGTGGTCTCTCCGTGTCCTCTGGCTGGAGAGGAAGTGATAGCCATGTGGTATTCATGCCGTAAATGTCATAAATATTGATGCTTTTGTTCACTGCATAATGGATAATGCGTCGTCTCTCCATCAGCATCCCATCCACATGAGTCCACACCTCCCCCTGGCTGCGATGAGGTCTGCTTCTCAGGTGATGAGCCTTGAGGAGTGCATCAAATGCTCTGCGTGCCCTTCATCCCCAAGGGGTAGCCCATCATAGGAAGGGTTTGAGAAGAAAAGGGCATAAAAAGGCTAGAGATGATATTTCTAGAAGAGCCCCGTGGCTCTGAAGTGATGCCACGGTTGATTCATGTATTCAACAGTAAGTAAGCCAGACTATGTCACCCCGTGCATGTTCTCTCATACCATCTCACAAACGCGTGGCTCTGGCTATAAGAGGGACCAGCAGAAAGGAGTATGATGCGGAGAGACGCATCCGTAATTTTGGAGATGCAATTGCATGTGGTGGGAGGTGAGGAGGGGTTATCATCCCCGTCGTCTCTCCATGGACCATTGCAACAGCCCGGCTTGGTCTCCGAGCTTCCCTTCCCACTTTCCCAGTCCATTCTCCACACAGCAGCGTAAAAGGCAGGCTGCTTTGCACATAAATTGGGTCATATTTCTCCCATGTTTACAATCCAAACTCCTTATTAGGCCTGCAGGGCCCACATGACCAGGCCTCTACCAACTTCTCAGACTTTATTTCCTTCACGTCTCCCCCTCAGGCACCTTTCTCCAGCCACTGGCCTCCTTCCTCTCCTCTGAACAGGCCATGCTTGTTTCTACCTCAGCACCTTTGTAGCTGCTGCACCCTCCTCCTGGAAAGAATGTCTGCCAGATCTCCACAAGCCTGGCTCCTTCTCATTGTTCAAGTCTCGACTCAAACATCATCCCTTCAGAGCTGCCTTCCCTGATGCTCCCAGCCAAAGAAGTTCTTACCCAGACACCATCCGGCCCATCACTCTGCCTATTTTTAAAAAATATATTTTATTGACTTTTTACAGAGAGGAAGGGAGAGGGATAGAAAGTCAGAAACATCGATGAGAGAGAGACATCGATCAGCCGCCTCCTGTGTGCCCCACAGTGGAGATGTGCCCACAAGCAAGGTACATGCCTCCGACCGGAATCGAACCTTTCAGTCCGCAAGCCGATGCTCTATCCACTGAGCCAAACCGGTCTCGGCTGCCTATTTTTTTTCATAGAACTTATAACCAACTGAAATTGTCCCAATTACTGCCATGTTTATGTATTTATTGTGGTTCCCTCCCACTAGAATGCCAACTACCTGAGAGCAGGGTATTTATTTGGGTCATCACTCTATTTCCAGTGCTTTCCGCAAGGCCTGACACACAATAGGATTTCCGTGACTATTAGCTGAGTGGATTGATTGATTGATGGCGCACATCTTTTAAGGGAAAGATTTCTAAGTAATCCTCCTTTTCTCTCTTGGAGAGGAAGGTATTCTTGCACTTAAGTTTCAGAGGGAAAATAAGTTGGGTCTGCTTTTCCACTCATGGACTACACTGATGAGTCTAAATATGAGAAACTCCATTTACCTGGGCATTCCCTGACGCACGAGTCCCTGGGGAAACACCTGGATTAGAGGAAGAAGGTAGAGGTGGGAAGGAGGTAACTGGTGGGTGGTTTCCAAACCAATCTTCTCATCACACATACATGTTCTATGCTGTCAGAATTTAATTTGTTCCACAAAGTTGGAAGCAGTGAGGTTGTGCGTAAATAGCAAACCACGGGCCGAGACCGGTTTGGCTCAGTGGATAGAGCGTCGGCTTGCGGACTGAAGGGTCCCAGGTTCAATTCTGGTTGGTGGCGTGTACCTTGCGGGCACATCTCCACTGTGGGGCGTGCAGGAGGCGGCTGATCGATGTCTCTCTCTCTCACTGATGTTTCTGACTTTCTATCTCTCTCCCTTCCTCTCTGTAAAAAATCAATAAAATATATTTTAAAAAAATAGCAAACCTCGGGAAGATTATTTTCCACAAATACGTTTTGCCAACCCAGTCTATTGCCACACTCTTGTAAAGAACGAGCCGCTGTCCCTGGTGCTGAATAATAGACCGCGCTTCGTGCAGGGCGCCTCTGTCCGAGGTGCTGAAACAGCCCTGCCACAGCTGGGTCACACTGAAGTGATAGCTGCTGGAAATGACAAGGCTGAACTATCATTCAATTCTCATTTGGTATCTCTTGAAGCTATTTAGGAGCTGCTGCCACCGCCATCCTATTCCTCCCTAGGGAGAGGCGGGCCTATGGGATGATGAGCCGTTTTGGCAGCTCTGAGGAGCGTGTCCAGCCTCAGGCATTGTGAACCTCATCAATGATGCCATGAGGTGCCACAGATCATGAGTCACAGTCAGCACTCGCCATGACACCTGTCAGTCCAGCCTTAGCCTAATGGTCTGTAGTGGTGCTCCTGTCTAAAGAGCTTACGCACCTCAGTTTCCTCATTTGCACGGTGGGCAGGCATGTCCCCGACTCGCTTAAGGTGCAAAGCAAAGCAAAGCTCTGTGAATGACATGGCTCTCGAGAAGTGAGTGACGGATGATGATTTAAGTTCTGGAGTGATGGAGGGATCATTTAAAAATATGTGTTAACATTTCTGAGGTATAACTTACATAAATATACAAATCTTAAATGCATAGCTTAAATGTGTGTGTGTGTGTGTGTGTGTGAGAGAGAGAGAGAGAGAGAGAGAGAGAGAGAGAGATTGCCATCCAGATAAAAATACACAAACATTTTCAGCACCACTTTCTTGTGCCACCTCCTACCCAGGGTGACTACTTTTCTGACATCTGTCACCATAGCTGAGTTCTTCTTGTCCTTCAACCTCAAATAAATGAGATAATTGAGCCCTAACTGGTTTGGCTCAGTAGATAGAGCGACGACCTGTGGACTGAACGGTCCCAGGTTTGATTCCAATCAAGGACTTGTACCTTGGTTGTGGACACATCCCAGTGGGGAGTGTGCAGGAGGCAGCTGATCGATGTTTCTCTCTCATCGATGTTTCTAGCTCTCTATCCCTCTTCCTTCCTCTCTGTAAAAAAATCAATAAAATGCTATATATTTACAAATAATAATTCAACATTATGTCTTGAGATTCATGCATGTTGCTGCATATCATTAGTTTATTCTTTTTGTTTGCTTTATAATACTCTTTGGTGTGAAACACCATCATTTATTGATCCATTCTACTGCTGATAGGCATTTGGATTGCTTCCAGTTTGAGGCTCATTTGAATAAAGCTGTGAACCTTCTCGTGCAGGCCTTTTTTAATGGACAGAGCACTTCTTTATGCTGAATATACGCCCCGGAGTGGAATTGCTGGACATAATGTACATATGTTGCCAAAGTGACTGTTTTAAATCATTTTTTAAAATAAATTGAATTCTTCTTGGTTTTGCCTTTTATGCATTCTCTTGCTCAACAGAGAATATGTTCTGGGGAAGGCTCTGTTTAATAATGTGGATTTAGCTCTAGCTCAGTGGTTCTCAACCTTCCTAATGCCACATCCCCTTAATGCAGTTCCTCATGTTGTGGTGACCCACAACCATAAAATCATTTTCATCACCACAACATGAGGAACTGCATTAAAGGGATGTGGCATTAGGAAGGTTGAGAACCACTGCTCTAGCTGATTTGGCTCAACGGATAGAGCGTCAGCCGGTGGGCTGAAGGGTTCCAGGTTTGATTCTGGCCAAGGGTTGTGGGCTCGATCCCCAACAGGGGCTATGCAGGAGGCAGCCGATCAATGATTCTCTCTCATCATTGATGTTTCTCTCTCTCCCTCTCACTTCCTCTCTAAAATCAATAAAATATATATTTTAAAAATAATGTGGATTTAGAGCTTTCTGGAACACTTTACTGATCAATATTGATTAGATGGCTATTCCCTGTTAATCTCTTCCTAGAAACCAGACACATTCTTCCCTCGGAGATTCCCTCTCTTTGGCTATCACCAGGACTGACTCCTGTAATGGAATCTGAATGCAATGATGATCCAGAGTTTAGCATGGATAGCCTCCCACTTTTCCTCCATACCCTGGCCTGCAACGTGTCTAGAGAAGAATCCAAACAAGAAGTGCGAGGAGCATGGTGTTCACTCTGGTGCCATGGAGGAATCCTAGAAGCTCCACACACACGCGGTATTTTTTCAGATTGTCCTAAACTACTACATTTATGAGGAGACCCCACACCCACAGTCTGGCTGTTCTCTCTGACCTTGGAATCATGAGATTTCCATTACACCTTTAATCCTCTGTGAAATGTTTCTCTCTCTCTCTCTTTCCCCCTCCCTCCCCACTCTCTTCCCTCCTTCCCCCAGGACCCCTCGTTCTCCTCCCACTTTTCCTTATCTGGCATCCTCTTTGGAGAAAAGACCCCTTGGATTCAGAACAGCCAAAATGGCTGGTGTAGAATAAGAGGAGGGTCTAATGTTCTCTTGAGATGAAGCGAAAGGTTCTTATAGCCCCTTTAGAAATACAGCGGTATCTTGAGATACAAGTTTAATTTGTTCCGTAACCTTGAGGCGTGGGAAACTATGAGACGCTCGAGTCGCGGTAAACTGGTGGATCGTGTGCAGCCGGCTGATCCGCGCGATAACTCCTATCTCAAATGTTGCTCGTATTTCAAAGCAAAAATCGCTCGCTCGACGGCTCGTATCTCAAAAATCTCGTTCGTTAGGGCACTCGTATCTTGAGGTACCACTGTAGTCATAAAAGTAATGCCTTGTAACTCATGAAATGAAAGCAATCAGACCTATGCCACAAGAACCACCTTGCCTCTGTGGCTCAGGGGTTGAGTGTCAACCTATGAACCAGAAGATCACAGTTCTATTCCTGGTCAGGGCATGTGCAGGCTCGATTCCCTAGTAGGAAAGGGGGGCATGCAGGAGATAGTCCATCAGTTATTCTCTCTCATCCCTAATGTTTCTATTTTTCACTCCTTCTCCTCTCCTTTCTGAAATCAATAAAAATATTTTTTTTAAAAGAAAGAACCAAAGACCTTCCACCTGCCCTTCTGAGATGGAGTTGGGGAGCCGAGGGTTAAAGGACCCAAAACTTAGGGTGAGGGAGAGTAAGAACACATCTCTGATGTACCTTGGGTTGGATTCCCTTGGCCTGGAGAGTTGGGGAGCAGGTAGGCATGGTGAGATAAGAGAAGGTGAGGGGTTCACCCTGGGGCTCTGGAGATCTTGGAGGGTCACAGAGACCCTTCCCATCCCTTCTGGAAGTTCCTGCAGGACTGGGCTGGAGAGCTCTGCTGCCTCCAGGTGATGGGACTTCCCCATCAGCCCTCAGTTCCTGCAGGTCACACAGGAGGTGATCTCCAAATCCGCTGCTGCCGGATTCTCCCCTGGCCCCGTCCCTCCCTTCCCCTCCCCTAAGATCTAAAGATGGTCGCCGTCAGCACTTTCGCTCTCGGTGTAGATCAATAGGGCCCTTGGATATGACCTCAAGTTCAATTATGGCTTCAATTATGGAATAAAGAGACTGTTATTGCACACCTATCTCCTATTAAACACGCTGCGCTGGGGGCTGGCGGAGCCTGGACCTGGGGGAAATCATTAGGACGCTAATTTGAAATCAATTTAAAGCGCATTTGCTTAATGATATGAACATTGTGAATTATCTATAAATTGCTAATTTAGTTGAATGTCACACCAGATTTTCGTTTTATAAATTGCATTTTGGGGTTGGCCAATGTCTCTCTCTCTCTCCCCTCCTCGCTTTCCCTCTTTTCCTAAAAGCTCGATAACCCCATCTTTTGGGATTCAGCCCAGAGCAAGAGGTCACGTGCACGCCCACGCATGTCCCAGGCACCCTGACGCTGCTTTGTGAAGACACCTGGTGAGGGACACGTGGTCCCGTGACCTCTGTTCCCCAGCCCGACAGCTTGAAACCCTCGGTTGCTCAAACATGTTCAGTGTTCAGAACCATGAGGGCAGGCAAGCGACGCTGCCAGGAGCTTGCACCTCCGGGTGTCAGTGACGATTTGAGGAGGAGTCTGGTGCAGAGCCCTGCACCTGGGAGAGCTGGCCTGCCTCTGGCTCACTCTGCCCGGCTCCATGGAGGTGGCCATGCCCTCTTCTCTGCGGTCCCTGCCTCTGTCTGGACCAGGAGACAGGAGCCTGTGTCAGGAAGCAGCTGCGGGCAGAGGGAGCCTGGCCTTTGAGTGGCCTTCATGTTCTCCAGCAGTTGCCGTAGCAATGAGGCTGTCGGCTTACGTGGCAGCTTCTTAGCTGTGGACCGGGCATCGCCCTGAAGTGGCACTGGGTGAGCCCTTTCAGGCAGGCGGGTGTAGCAATAAATGGTTACGCAAGCAGTCCAGAGATTCACGGTTAAATTGGGAACTACTGAGGAATCCCCTTACGGCTAGGCTTGCAACACTTCCTCCCCTAAAGCCAGGCCTGCAAACTATTCCTCTTACCTTCGGCCAGACCTCAACACCTGAACCATGGCTTCCTGAGTCCGTTAGGCTAACTAAGTCAAGCAGCCTTACTAGGAACCTCCTGGGTTAGCTGGTCCCTTGCTGCCTGAGAACCAATTAGAGGTTGCCAAGCCAGCAGTATGAGCCAATAGGGGAAGGCAGAATGGGTATAAAAAGAGGGACTGCCCCTCTGTCAGTGTTCTTACCAGGCGTTTGCCAGGCTGCTCCGTCAGCTAAGGTTTGAGCCCTGATTGGAATCTGTAATAAATTTATGCTTATTTGAATTCAGTTAGTCTTTGTAGTCTATCTTGTGGGGGCTCGCTCCATTACAGCGGGGACTCCACACCCAACCAGCTGGAATTCATTGGTCTCTCCCTGAACTTCTCTTCCAGGCCAGGCCCTGGGGCTCCGTGGACGAGGACCGTGCCCTCAGAAATGCCCACTTGGGAGAACATCACTTGCATTTGTGGAGCCCTCACCGTGCCCCACTCTGTGCTGAGTGCTTTATCTGCACTGCCTTGTTGATTCCTTTCCAGAATGCTGGACATGAGCACCGGCCCCTTTCAACAGCTGGAGTAACTAAGTGTGGTTGATTGGTTGCAAAAGATGGCCACAGTTATTGTCAGAGCTGTGCCACCAAGAAGACCCATCCCCACCATTTTGCAATATGACTTGGCAGCCCCTGCCTTCCGGGGGTGTGTATCTATAGACCAGAGGCCCGGTGCACGAAATTCATGCAAGGGGCTCGGCCCTCACAGCCCCAGCTGCCTCTTCCCTCCCTCGCAGCACTAACTTCTCTCTGTTCCTGCTCCGAGCAGGGCTGTGGCTCAGCTCCCGCCCTCCCCCCAGGCTGCCCCCTGCCTGGACCTCGCCTGGCTCCCCGCTGCCCCTTCTCCAGGAGGCCTTCCTGGTGCCCATGTCTGGTCAGCTGTCCTGGGATGGGGTCCACAGCACTTGGTACTTCCTGTGCCCGTATTAGTGATGACCTCCTTCCTACTCGTCTGAGTCTCCCCACTAGGACGTGCCCCAGAAAGACAAAGACTGAGTATCCCAGTTCCCAGCACATAGTCTGTTCACTGTAAGTACAGTGGTACCTCGAGATATGAGTTTAATTCCTTCCGTAACCTTGAGGCGTGGGAAACTATGAGACGCTCGAGTTGCGGTAAACTGGTGGGTCGTGTGCAGCCGGCCGATCCTCGCGATTACTCCTATCTCAAATGTTGCTCGTATTTCAAAGCAAAAAACCGCTAGCTCGACGGCTCGTATCTCAAAAATCTCGTATGTTAGGGCACTCGTATCTCGAGGTACCACTGTATCTACAAACTGGATGAATTTCCTGTCCTTTCCAGCCTCCGTCTGCCTCCCTGTAAACATGGGAGGGGTCTCATCAGAGCTGGGGCACGGGGGTGCCCTTGCCTTGCTTCACGGGGGAGGAGGGAGGCCCAGCTGGTACCTTTCCCTCTCCTCCAGCAACTCCGCATCCCCTCCTGGCCTACAGCCTCCTCCCCGCTGCTTCCCAGGGCCTGGAGGGGAGGGAGGGGGTTATCAGCAGAAGATCAAGGGAGCCTTTGTTCTGCACAATCCTGCCCCCCCTTCCCCCCACCAGATGCCGCCTGTGTTTATCCGGCCTGGTGGGGGAAGGGCTTCAGACCAGGCTGTCTGTCACTCGCTCTGCCTGCTGGAGCACCTCAGTGGATACATCGTTGGCCTGCAGATTGAGGGTCCCAGGTTCAATTCCAGTCCAGAGCACTTACCCGGTTGCAGGCTCGATCCCCAATAGGGGGCGTGCAGGGGCAGCCGATCAATGATTCTCATTGATGTTTCTATCTCTGCCTCTCTCTTCCTCTCGAAAAGCAATAAAAATACATTTTTTAAAAAGTGAAAGAGAACCTTCCTCAAAGTGGCTTGGGGAAGAAAGAAATGATCGGCTTGTTTATGAGAAAAGCGAGGGGTAGATGGGCTTCAGGCATGGCTAGATCCAGGGGCTTAAGAGATGTCATCAGAAATGTGTCTCTCATCCTCGGCTCTGCTTTTCCTCTGTAGGCCTCATTCCCGAGGCAGGCTCCCCGCTTTCCTCCCACAGCCTGGAAATATCGATCAAAAGAGTCACCTTTCCCCATAATTGCAGCCCGTCCCCAGGAAGACACTCCTTGAATGGTGTGGGTCACGTGCCCATCCCTCAACCCATTACCATGGCCAGGAAGATGGAGTGCACTGATTGGTCAGGACTAGGTCACATGATTACTCACCTGAGGTGGGGTATGGCAGAGTGGCCTCAGCTTCAATGGCACCACAAAATCTGGGTTGGGGTCGGATCCTTAAAATCAAGGTGCAGTGACCAGAGAGGGAAGAACGGGCATCTCGGGGGAATGGATTAAAGGTGGGGAGACTAAGAAGGATGCAGTTCAGGAAGAGGAGGAGGGAATTAAGAGGCTCCCTCTGGGCTCCTCCCCAAAGGCCTGGGGTAGGAGCCAGAGCGCCTCCTTGTGGCCAGGAGGCGCACTCCACCAGCTGCTGCGTCCTGGTTCTCCAGCAAAGACTGCAGACCCAGTCCCTAAGGCAAATCCAGACAGCCTTAAAGGGCATGGCTGGGCCAAGACCAGGCCCCATACCAGCCTGAGACCACCAGGTGGTGTGTGGGCAGTGGTGTTTGGAGACCCCAGACCTCTCTCCCCTGCTGCTGGGCCCATTTTTATTAATTTCAGAGAGGCAGGGAAAGGAGAGGTAGAAACATCAATGATGAGAGAGAATCATTAATTGCTGGCCCATATTTTAAGTCCGTTTGGAGCGACTGGCATTTCACAGGACTTTACTGAGCCCTGAGAGCCAAAGGTCATGGTGTTTAACCCCGGGGAGTAGGTGGGAAGTTCGCTCCGAACCCCCCTGGAGGCCCCGGGAGGTAAAGGAGACTCAGTCCGTCCTGGCAACTCTCTCTGCAGCCACAGAGAGACGAGGCCCGTCTGAGAATTTCACACAGAGGCCACTCCACAAGCCTTCCCTGTCACCCTCCTTCACTTCCCGGGGCGGGTGTGTGACTCTGAGTTGGTGCGGCCTCCGTGCCACGCTCCCGAGGCGGCCGGATGTTCTCTCCTGGCCCGTGAAGTGTCCCTTTCCCTGTCCGCTGCCCACAGGCTCCAGCCTTGTCCCTTTTAACATACAAGTCCCTTCTTTTATGGGGTTCATTCCCCAGAGGCCGCAAACTTGTCCTCCTTTAAACCTCAGCACAGAAGCTACTTCCCCAGGGACCCCTCACATTTCTCCCTCCAAGTCCTCTGGACTGTGGAGATATATATATATTATTGATTTTTTACAGAAAGGAAGGGAGAGGGATAGAGAGTTAGAAACATGGATGAGAAAGAGACATCAATCATCTGCCTCTTGCACGCCCCCTACTGGGGATGTGCCCGCAACCAAGGTGCATGCCCCTGACCGGATTCCAACCTGGGACTCCTCAGTCTGCAGACCGATGCTCTATCCACTGAGCCAAACCGGTTTCGGCTGTGGATATACATTTGAGGGATTCTTTTATTCACGTTCTTTCCCCACCTTGACCATAAGGCCTCTGAGGTCAGGGTCTTGCTCCCTGGTGTCACTGAGGATGGAAACAGTGCCTGGCACCAGTAGATGCTCAATAAAAGTTGTTGAATAAACAAATGAATGGACAACCGCTCCAATGGGCACTCTCCTGCTCCTCGGATGTGAACAATGATGAGGACAAGAGAGACTCACAGGGGTGGCCACTGTGGTGGGCACTGGGACGGCTTAATTCTAGAATCACATCCAGCAGCAAGCAGTGGGCGGAGTCAGACCCCTCCCCCACTTTCCAGGGTGTTAAATCAGTGTCGGTGGCTTGATTGAGGTCTCCCAGTGGGGGCTGGAGCTAAGACTCCCAACTCTAGGGCTGGGTCCCTTATCCTCAGAGGAGCAGGCGGTGGGAGGTTGGGGGGGGGGTGATTGCAGTGCAGGGAGGACCCTGACTGCCTGGCTGGCCTGCTTCTGCCAGTTAGATCTCACCGTGTGCTGAGAGGCCGTAGCAGGAGAGCACCCACTCCGAACGAAGCCAGCTGCTTCACGTCTCTGGGACTCAGTTTCCTTAGCAGTGGAATCTGACCTTCTGAGGAATGCCCGCAGGATCCTGAGTGCACGCATGGGCCTGGGACAGGGGAGGCCCCCCAAGACAGCTGGCCCTCGAGGTCACTGAAGGGCAGAGGGAAGCGGGGCCCCGGGGAGCCTTTGCCAGGGGCAGGGGTCGCTCTGCCCCTCCTCGGCCCCCCGAATGCCCGCACCTCCGGCAGACCCGGCCGCTGCTGTGCCGAGGAAACGAGGAGCATCTCGTTAATGCCCAGCGGAGGCTCGTTAAGACCATGAGCTGTGCGCGCAGCAAAGGAAGCCAAGGCCCTCTTCCTGGCGGTGAATGCCCCTGGGAGCGGGGTGCACTGTTCACACTACACGAAGGGGCATGTAGTGTAGGCAAGCGGGCAGCCTGCCCTGAGCCCCAAGCTCTGTGAGTTCCTCAAGCATCACCACAGCCGCACCCCAGCTCCTGGGAGGGAGGGTTCCCTGACGGGAGGTGGGCAGAGTCATCACTGGGCAGAGCCATCACCGCTCAGGGCCTGAGGGCCCAGGACAGGCCGTGCTGAGGAGAAGTGAGAAAGCCATTAATGCCATCGCAGAGGGTGAGGCGGCGGAGGGGGCGGGGCCCTGGCCAGAGGCTGCCTGGTGGGGCGCTGCTTGCACTTGCTGTCCCTCTTGGGGCCCCGGGCTGCTCCACTGTGAGTAAAACGGGAACCCAGCTCCCAGGAAGGTTGTGACCGGAGGGCGAGGTGACAGTGACCCCAGGCCTGGCTTCCTCTGCCCTTGACCTGCCAACCTGACCACCCACAACGCTCTGGGCAGACAGAGGCCAGAGGACATGGGCTAAGAGTTTCCTTGCAAACGGGCGTTATTTGGAAGGCATGCAAATGATATGCAAATGACTTTGCCTCCACATTACAACTAGGTCAGTGGTCGGCAAACTGCGGCTCTCGAGCTGCGGTTTGCTGCTCTGTTGATTAACGAGTTTGCCGACCACTGGGATAGGGGCTTATTTCATCACAAGGAACAACAGCAGCCTGTAATAACTGGAATCAAGAATCTAGGTCAGTGGTCCGTAAACTCATTAGTCAACAGAGGGGCAAACTGTGGCTCTTGAGCCACAGTTTGCTGACCACTGAACTAGGTTATTGGGAAGGTCTCCAGACAGGGACTTGGGAAATGGCAGTCCTTTTTCTCAACACCTTCTGGAATGACTTGTCCACTGGCCAGCCCCTCCTTGGCCCCTCCCCTCATACCTGGCCTCCTCCCATCAGCTTCCTGTTCCTCCCAGTGGTCACCGGAAGGAGTGGGAAAAGTGGGAGGGACTCAAAAGCCCACGCATGAGGGGCTGATCCCCAGCACAACCTTGACCTCAGCCACCAGCTCTTTGCTGGGCCTCCCAGGGCTCAGCTTTGTACACGTCCCGGATGCTGGACATCCAACGTGAAGGTGTTGTCAGGGCTGGTTCCGCTGGAGCTTCTGAGGAGGATGCGTTCCGAGCCTGACCACTGGCTTCCGGAGTTGCCAGCATCCTCGGCAGCCATAGTGTGCGGACGTCTCTGCCTCCGCCTTCCCAGGCCCCTCTTTTCTGTGTCCCGTTCCCATTGCTACCCTTCTCATAAGGACACCAGTCAGCCTGGATTAGGGGCCCCCTGGTGACCTCATCTGAATTCCATCATCAGCGAAGACCTATTTCCCAGGGAGCTCAGTCACAGGCACCAGGGTTCACATCTCTGCGGGGTGGAACGTGGTCAGCTCTTTGTGAGCTGTGAGGAGTAGGTGCTGTCATACCCCTGCCACCCACGTGAAACCAAGGCACCAAGAAACAGGCACGGCTGGGTCACTTGGGTGGACATCCAGCCTCTGGGATGGTATGAGAGTGAGTGTCTGTGGCTATAAGCCGCCCAGTTTGCAGTGTTTTGTATGGCAGTTCCAGCCGACTCAGACAAACCTAGCACCACACCATCTCTGTGTCTGTCACCTTGCACCATTAACTGCTGGGTTGGCGTGTCTCACCGTGGATGGTAGGTGCATCGGTCTGACGTTCCCTCGACAGATACCAAGCAGCTCCTCGATGCCAGGTGTGCACTCGGCAGGGCACATGGTGTTGCCCACGTCCAGCGCCCTCAGCCCAGGGGCAGTGTCTGCCCCAGTGAGAAGGTCAGTGCCCAGCACAATGCCAGACACACCAACGGCATGTCAAGATGTCCCAACTGGGGAGCCAGATGGGTCCTTTAAAGGGGCACTTCGTGAGCCCCAGAGGCCCCAGCCTGGCCCTGGGCCGCATGGTCCACGCCCTCCTCCCACCTCCGTCTCCCTCCAGGCCAGCGCCCTCCCCCGTGCCGGGTTCTGGGCCGCATGCGGACACTTAAGTCATTCAACTTGAAGAACACGATAAAGCCAGTGGTGCTTAAAATTCTCGTGTTAATGGCGGCGGTCTGCGGTTTCATTTCGCTTTAATAGGAACCATCTGCTGTGAGCAGGCAGCGGGCACGGCCAGCTGGCTTCCCAGGGGCTGCCCCTCCCCCAGGGCCCGCCCCCAGAGTCAGGTCGGGGAGATGGAAGGTTGTGCTGGGGCCACGAAGCCCTCGGGGAGGCCTTAAAAGGGCCTCCTAAGGCCGAGGGCAAGGGTAGGACATGCAGAACCCAGGCTGGTCCCCACGTCCTCTCTGGCCAGGACCCAAAGGCCTGGGCGGGGGTGGGGGGGGACCCCAGGAACACCCAGCACTGGCCTCATAAAGCTGAAGTGGGGGAGGGGACGGGGGTATTCAAGGCCTCGGCCCTTGAAATCACTGTGCTTGCTCTTCCTGCCAAGTCCCCAGGGGAGGCCTGGGCTCAGGAACTCGCGCTGGCTCTGCCCCTGGCCCCGCTGCAGGCCGGTCACGTGGCCTCCTGGTGCCTCAGTTTTCCCATCTGTGGAATGGGCGTCCTGTAACACCCACCTCGCACGGTGTGAGCACCGAGGCGGTGAGAGGGAGGCCTCCGTGGTGACCAGGCCTGGGAGGAGGGCTGGTTTCTCCTGCTGTCAGGGGGAACCCGTGTGGCTGCCAGTAGCCTGGCAGGGCAGGGTGGCAGCCGGCCGCACCACCCAGCTCTGGCTGCCCACGGGGGCGGAAGGCCATGCGGGCCTCTCCGATGGGAACAAAACTAGCTGCAGCCGAGGCGGGGAGCGAAGTCCCTCTGGGGTCACAGAACCAGGGTCTCGTGCCCATTCGCTGGACCAAAGCGAGCGAGTCAGGGCCCGGCGCCAGGGCTATAGGGAGGTGCCGTTGGGCAGGGGGATCTTATAGCCGCTCCACAGGAGCAGGAGGCAGGCGCCCAGCCCCAGCAGCCCCGCCAGGAGCACGGCGCCCAGGGCCTTGAGGAAGGAAGTCCTGGTCCGGGTGAAGGAGCCGGGGGCCATGATGCCCAGCAGGGCCGTGCTGACGGTGAGCGTGTAGAGGATGGAGACGCCGGTGTTGAGAGCGACGATCTTGCCGAATTTGGCAAACGGGGCGATGATGCAGAAGAAGAGGGGCACCGTGGCGATGACCGTGGTGAGGGCGCTGGAGACGATGGCCACGCCCACGTGCCGCACGGCCTCCAGCGTCCGCCACTGGCGCTGCGAGTGGGCATCCTGGGTGCGGGCGAGAGCAGAAGCTGGGGGCACGGGCCTGCCGGGACACGGCGTCCCTCCCTGCCTGGGGCCAGGGCTGGGGGCTTGGATGCTGGGTAACCATGCACCCCTGCCCCGGGGAGCCCCCAATTCTGCCTCCATAAATGGGATAATTATGCTGCTACTCTGCGGGGTTGGGGTGAAGATGACATGGCTCTCCCACAGCAGCTCGTGCACAGTGGGGATGCAGGAAGTGCTGCTATGACCACCAAGATGCTGATGATGTGCATAGTAGGTCCTCCTAAATGGGAACCCTCACTGGAACAGATTTCCTTCCTTTGGCCGAAAGCAGCTAACTGTATAAACACTTTATTTCTGAATGGTTTCACATCAATACGATTCCGAGGACAAAACAGGGAGTTTATGACCCGGAGCTGTTTCTGGCACCGAGTCAAGGGCATGTGCTCGCTCAGCCACGCAGGCCAGCTGGTGGCCTCAGGGTCACGACGAGGGCCCAGCCCTGCTCCCCAGTTACGGGATGAGACAGACTCAGGAGCCGAGAAGCAGGAAGGGCTCTTGGACGCGGCCTGGTCCAACCCCTCATGCTCACTTAGGGAGGGATGGACCCAGCTCTGCGGGGGCTGCTGGGAGTTTACGTCCCCTGGGAGACGGGCCCTGGGAGCCATAGCTTCTAGAACACACCCTTGTGGGGCTCAGGCACGAGTGTCTCCCCGCTGCACTGAGGCGGGAAGGCTTAAAACAGTGGTTCTCAACCTTCCTAAGGCCTTGACCCTTGCATACAGTTCCTTATGTGGTGGTGACCCCCAACCATGAAATGTTGCTACTGTTATGCATCGTGATGTAAATATCTGCATTTTCTGATGGTCTTAGCCGACCCCTGTGAAAGGGTCATTCGACCCCCCAAAGGGGTTGTGACCCACAGGTTGAGAACCGCTGGCTTAAATGGTATCTAACCCACAGGCCTCATTTGTTGTTTAAAAAGGGAGCATAGCCTGGCTGGTGTGGCTCAGTGGTTGAGCACTGACCTATGAACCAGGAGGTCACGGTTCGATTCCTCATCAGGGCTGCTCACCTCGGCCTGGTGGGGGGGCAGGTTCTCTCCGGCCAGCAGGTAGCCCTCCACCAGGTGGACGCAGTAGTCCACGGAGGAGCCGACGAGGATGGACAGCGAGATGGCCTCCACGGCGCCCATCTCCCAGCCGCTCCAGTACATGATGGTCACCACGAGGCAGACGATGCCTGTGGGCAGGGAGGGCTCAGACCTGCCCCGCCACCCAGTCCCGGAGGCCTCTGGGGGATTCAGAGGGCCCTGGGGGAGGGGGTGAGATCTCGAGTGGAGCCCCCACTTCCGGTGGCCGGAGGGACAGGGCCAGAGAGAGCTGGGGGGACCCAGGAGCCTTTGGTCTCTGGGTCCAAAGCGAGGAACCACTGAGACGGCACCGAGCAGGGGGCACTTTGCTGGGGTCGGGGTGGGGTTGGCCAGGAAGCCACCTCTGGGGGATGTGACAGTTTGGGGCTGAGAAAGCTGCCGATGGGTGCCCCCCAGTGGGACCCCAGCACGTACCCAGGATGCTCAGGAGCACCGGCAGCAGGAGCAGCACGTGGGTGGTGAACACGGCCACCGCGGCCACACAGATGAGCAAGGAGAGGGCCAGGCCGTACAGGGCGCTCTGCACCCCTGCGAGGCGAGAGGGGGGCCTCAGCCGGGTTGCGTGGTGGGGTGCCCACAACCTTCCCTCACCCTCAGGGTTCAGAGGTCACAGGGGGTAAACCGAGGGCACAGTCATAGCTGGCTGTGCCGCTCTGGGAAAGCCACTACGTCCTTTTCTTCATCTGTAAGATGGGGTCATAATGGCATAACCCACAGGCCTCATTTGGAGTTTAAAGAGAGAGCATAGCCTGGCTGGTATAGCTCAGTGGTTGAGCATTGACCTATGAACCAGGAGGTCACAGTTCGATTCCTGGTCAGGGCACATGCCCAGGTTGTGGGCTCCATCCCCAGCGTGGGGCGTGGAGGAGGCAGCTGATCAATGATTCTCTCATTGATGTTTCTATCTCTCTCTCCCTCTCCTTTCCTCTCTGTTATCAATAAAAAATATATGTATGTTTTTAAAAAAGAGATAGCAAAGCCAGGAGCACAGGGCTCAGCACTGAAATGATGCCAAGCCGCCATAATGGCCGCTGCTCTTCCTTTCGAGGTGGCCAAACTCAGGGCCAGAGAGTGCGGCCAGATGCCCTGAGCAGGGGACAAAC
>PVJN01006355.1:0-75602 GCA_004026805.1 Lasiurus borealis
ATGCACAATTCTATTAAGTCAGATACATAAAATGGGACCTCAGCCAAGACTGGTTTGGTTCAGTGGATAGAGTGTCAGCCTGCAGACTGAAAGGTCCCAGGTTCGATTCCAGTCAAGGGCATGTATCCTGGTTGCGGGCACATCCCCAGCAGGGGTCGTGCAGGAGGCGGCTAATCGATGTCTCTCTCATCGATGTTTCTAACTCTGTATCCATCTCCCTTTCTCTCTGTAAAAAATCAGTAATATCCTCAAATTAGTTCAGGTCAGGTTTTTCTATCAAAGAAGTTACCAAAAAACCTTTTGGATTCAGAATTGAGAAAAATGGGATGTGGACCAGTATTCTCTTTTCATAGATGCACAAATACTCAGAGTTTTGTTTTTAATTTTTCATTCCATATTATATGAAGGTAAGCTTTTCCTAAAAAATTTCTCTTTTCCCTTTATATGTATTTAACCCACAGGATAATTGGTATGGAGAGCCACAATTTTTATAAGATAATAAGAAAAATGTTGAAGGGATATTTATTATATAGAATGAAATGATTTCGCTCTTCCCCTTATCTATAAACTCAATTTCTGCATAGCAGGATATAGCATATAGTATACAATGGCTGAAGTAGAGAGAGAAAAAGAGAGATGCCAACAAATTTCAATTTTATTTTGGAAGTGAGTTAAACTGATCTTTCCAAAAATTTTATCTAAAAGTAAGGAATGTTTCTGTCAAAATTGTCAAAAGTCCAAAAGACAAAAGGCTCTCAAAAAGTCGACCATTACCTTCTCTGTGGCTTCTTCCTAACAATTTAAATTTCATTCTGTTATTATTAGGTGTCCAGTGGGTAGAATGGCTTCCAAATGATTTTTCTTTACTACGATCAGATATTGTCTAAGTATACCAGGACTATAGGATGTGAAAACTAAAGTGGTAACAGAGGAAGAAATGACCCCTCCAAGAACACATTTGTTTTTTTGCCCAAAGGATCCAACTGCGGAAGGGGTGGGGGTGGGGGGATACAAAGAGTAAACCACTAGCAATAACAGAAATGACTGTCAGAAGCTCTTCAGACACTCAAACTACCCAACTAGCATTTCTAAAGCTAATTACAAATTTGGATTCTCTCATTTAAAAATATACTTAGAAGCAGCCCACTTCAGTTTTCATGCTGAACCAAAGCCTGTGCAGTTGGCACATTACCAAAGCAAAATAGAAAAATAAAAAAAAAAGCATTGCTTGAACAAAGTTGCCACTTCCAATGTCACTAAATCTTCAACTGCAAAATACCACAAGCTAAAAACTAGTAATGCCACGTGGTTATGTTATGTTACATTTACACGAGTTTAAAATTCCCCGAGCCCTAAGAGATGTAGACCTCTGCCACTCACAGTGGCTTTGTTCTCTTGGGCAGGTCATTCCCTGAGTCTCATACAGTTCATGGGCTCTTGTGAACATGAAATGAAAATGCAGCCAAGAGAATTTTTGTAAACGATTAAGTCCTACACACAATGTTGGGTATCGTTATTCTTTTTACTAACACCTTTGTGAGGCATAAAGAGATTAATCCTCATCCCACAGTTAAGAAAACCGACAACAGGAAGATATGGCAATAAAAACCCAACCACCCCCAAACCAAAAAACCCCCTGAATCAGGCAACTTGGGTTTTATCTCTGAAGGGAGCCAGGAGCTGGCTGAGTGACTTTGGGCCTTGATTTCTGCAGTAATTTGAAGGGGTTGGAGGAAATGACTAAGGTCTTTATGGGACAGATGGCTCTGGGACCTGTGACTTGGCCTTGCTACTGAGGGGACAGGCTTAAGAAAGACCCTGCCGAGACCGGTTTGGTTCAGTGGATGGAGCGCCGGCTTGAGGACTGAAGGGTCCTGGGTTCAATTCCGGTTGGGGGCATGTACATTGCTTGCGGCCACATCTCCACTGTGGGGCGTGCAGGAGGTGGCTGATCGATGTCTCTCTCTCATCGATGTTTCTGACTTTCTATCTCCCTTCCTCTCTGTAAAAAATCAATAAAATATATTTAAAAAAAACACACCCTTAGGAAGGAGTCTCTCCCGGAGGCTACTGGCAGCACCCACCGTCTGTCCGGTGAGGGTCCTTGGCAGCCTCCTACTCCCAGGGGTGGGATAGGGATCAGCTAACTTTTTTATTTAATTAAAGGGGAGGTTGGGGGCATCCTATGCAAATGGCCAGGGCTCCGGAGGCAGAGGAAGGAGCCTCTCTGGACGTGCTTGAAACAGCAGCTCTCTATTAATGAATACAGGTATTTCACTACTCTATTAACCGGTGTAGCTGAGGAAGTGCATATTACTGGACTATCAGTGTGGCTGACAGCGCCACTGCTGTGTGGCTATCAGCTTCACAGAGAGAGTCACCTCCGTGGGCCACCCCATTTCGTGGCTGAGCTCCTTAAGCACTGAGGGAGAGATGTAAAAGGGCTACTTTTTACAGTGTGAGTGCGCATCGTGCTCACACGGGAATTTCACTTCACAAAGATCTGGCCACTAGCTCAGGCCTTTCTAGTGACATTTCCCAGGGCTGACACAACCTCCTGCGATGAGGAAAAAGTTCAGTATCAGTGCTGTTCACCATGGCAGCGACCAGCCACACCTGGCTATTGAGCTCTTTTAAAAGGTGTCTAATGGGATAGAGGAACTGAATTTTAAATTTTAATAAACTTAAATGGACCGAAATTCAAATAGCCACGTGTGGTTGGTGGTACCTGCCTGGGCAGTGCAGCTCTGTGTAGGCTGCCTCACATACTCGTTTTCTCAGAGAGATTTCAGATCCCAGAAGCCCACTGGCCCACAGCCATTCATTCAACAAGTATTTACTGACAAAGCAATGATGAAAAGGAGAGCCACGGATACCTTGCGCTCACGGCATTGCTCAGCTACACAGATGTCCAAAGACCTCACAGAGCCTTGAAGTGTTTCAGCAGACTGCTCTTAGGAAAAGGTGGGTGAGGAGAGGTGGTAATGCTACACGAAGCATGAAAGTGCTTCTTTTTCATTTCTCCATATTTACTGTTACTGAAGCAGGGGAAAGTTTAAAAAAGAGATAGCTGAATGGTCACCATTCATTCACTTACAAATAAAGTAGCAGATCCCAGATATGAGAAATCATCTGTAAGTAATTTCCTCTTTCACACACTTAAATTTACTTAAAAGAAAAAGTCAGTGGGACCTGCCTTCCTAAGCTAAGAAAGAAGTAAATGGCATTTAATTACGGCAATAGACATAAAAGTATAAGTGGGTCTCCAGCTGCAAGCAGTGGGCAGAGGAACGTTTATACCAATTAGCTGTGAAACGATCAGGTTTTCTAGCAGGTACTTCTGGTATAAGTCAGGCTGATTGCATTCTCTATCCTTCCAACTCAACTCCTAGATAAGATTTCCTTAGTGGCTTTCATGGGACCTGATGCGCAAAGTCCTATTTGCTTTTTCCCAGGAAATTACAGGTGGATGTATTTTTATCTACATCACAGGTCTAATACCAACAACATAGTTTCTAAGAAACATAAGAACGGGTTGCTTTAGTGCTTTTCCGATTTCCAATATTGCTTCCCATGAATTTCTGTTATCAATTCTCTTCCAACCTTATCACCTCTTCCTACCTTACTGGGATTTAAAGCCATACAAAGAAAAAGAAGACAAAACATTCAGAATTGGTTCATACTCTTTGTTTGAACCTGAATCCATGCGTGCCTAAATGCAAAAGGACAGGGACATCATGCATATTATCACCTGAGCTGAAAGCCTCACCAAGCAAAAAAAGCTGACTTTGCTCAGCATCCCAATAGGCTGTATTCGGATGATAGCAATGAGCCAATCTGTCCTCCTGGCTTCAAAATGCCATTCTGGTCCCCCTGCCCAAAGTCACACTATTGATTTTTAGGGCTAATAAATGACTATTGCACATTGACATAACTACCTACCTACCTACACACACATAGACACCACACACACACACACACACACACACACACACACACACACACACACACCCTGCTTTTTTCCTCTGGATTGAGTAGAAAGATAAACTACAGTGGTTAGAAAACAAAGTAAGAGTTCAAAATGTAGTTCTAATAATACAAATTGCATCTAGAGACGATCATCTATTAGAAAAGGTCAAATCTCAAATGTTTTGCTGGCCCCATGCTGTATAAAAATATTACTAAAAGTTTGGTGACAGCTTCAGTAATAAACATGCTGTGAGTGGCTCTGGGATCCTTATCCATCATATTCAGAAGCATCAGTTGGGGAGTCACACATCATTGTATAGTCAGAAGGATTTTCAATTGACGTTAATTTTTTTGGAAACTACAGAGATGAAATTTTTTAAAATCTACATTTCATACAGAATTTAAATAGTCACTTGTGTAAAGCAGAGACCTCTGAATCATAGTCTTGTGGCTTTTGTGTTTTGTTCTACTGGCATGGAAAGATGATGCAAGGAAATGTGCTTTCTTTTTTCTTTCTTTCTTCCTTTCTTTTCCTGCCACAGAGAAAGAACTAGGGAGGATATTTGGCCATTTCAGACCGGATGGAGAAAATGAAGATAAACCATCTCTGAAAGTTTCCACTTACACATCTCAGGTATTGGGACCAAGTATTCTAGTGGGAGAACCACAGCTATAAGGTTCACTTCTTTGATATTCAAGATGCTTAAATTCCCAATGTATAGTGAAGAGCTTGCAATCAGCACTCTGTGCCATTGATAATCCAGAAAAGGAAAAGCTAAAAAGAAATAAGGATAGCCCTGACAGGGTAGCTCAGTTGGTTAGAAGCATCATCCAATATGCTAAGGTTGTAGGTTTGATCGGTCAGGGAACACTCAAGAAGCAATCAATAAGTTGAACAACAAATCGGTGTCTCTATTTCTCCTCTCTCAAAATAAATCAATAAAAAAATAAAAAAGTAACCTAAATTCAAATTTTGAGTTTCTGTAGATTTCATATTCTAAAAATGGGATATTGGCATGTATTTATTATAAATAATCATCATCATCATGTTAATTACCATTTACTGAAACTTCTATGTGCAAGGAGCTATGCTAGGAATTTTACAGGTATTATTGGTCCATATGGTGGATGAGAGAACATGGCTCAGAGAGGCAAAGTGCTTTGTCTAAGGTCACATTCATGGAAAGCAAATGACATGCCCTCCTGGGTCCCCTCCTTTTCCTGTGCAACACTGCCATCCACCATCTGGGAGACGACATTCTTCTCCCCCAAGAAAACATAACCTCTTTTATACATGCTGCTAGCAAAATGTCAAAGTGATAAAGCTGTGGGGCCTAAGCAATTTAATTATTTGTGTAAAAAGAGTTGATTAGCTTGTTAGTACTAAGATGATTATATTTCACAAAGTATATTAAAACTTGCAGTTTCTTTAAAAATGGTACTATCAGGTCTTACTAAATATGACCCAGATCATTCTCCAAAGGCAAGTTATAAGCATAGGATTATAATGTATCCGGCGTTTCACTCTGGGTCCGTCTCTGAAGAGCATCACCATTCCTGCAATGCCCAAGCAAAATATGCCCGAAGCATTTATTTATTCAAAAATACCGTAATTTTCATCCTTATGTCAAAGATCATGTACAAAGTCATGCAGACAGTGTCAAGTTGATCTGCAGGAGTGCAGATGGGCACTCACTGGAGGGGCTGCCTGTCCACTTAGGAAAAGGCAGTTTCTTGAATGGGCTTCTCTGGTGCCTGACTCCTCCAAGGTTCGGCACTTGGCCTGGGCTCTTAAGGGCGCTCTGCTTCCTCCTCCATATCTGTGTGCTTCACCTACCAGCCAACTTCTTCCTGGGGAGCTGCACATGCCTGCAGCCTCATCTGCCAGGGGCAAGTACCTCCTGCACACAAGGAAAGCTGCTGCTGGACAGGCCCCCTGGGAGGCCAGTGGGGTCTGCTGAGCCGATCACTGCAGCAGGGGTGAGGTCTGCCAGCCCAGACAAGGACCCCGACGACATACATGGGAGGACGTGGTGTCTAAGGGGAGTGTGAAGCCCCATTTCAGGAAAAGGCATTATCATCGACCCTGTTTTCCAACCCAAACCTGGGGAGTTAACCTTTGATTTTCCTACCTCCCACTCACTTCTACCATCTAATCCATCAGCACGTGCTTTGATTCTATAATCAATTTATATCTCCAATCTGCTCACCCCTGTGTCTCTATTGCCATCATCATCATTTCTCACCTGGCTGGCTGCTACTATCATGGCAACTGGCCTCTCTGTTTTCAATTCCCCTTCCCCAAAGTTTATTTTCTACCTGTCTTTTCCTTCAACCTTTTTTTTTTGGGGGGGGGGGGTAACTCATGGCTATGATTTATTACAGCCAGATCTAATCTGCTCCCAGCTCGAACCCTGACTGGAGACTGTGGCCATGCACCTGCCTTCCCTTCCCCCTCCAGCTGCCATCTCCCCACAAGACGTCTTCTCCCACACAGGCTCTGCTTCCTGCTGCTTCTTCCTCACATGACAAACGCAGCTTCTCTCTCTGGATTTACAGTCTCCACGTTCCTGCCACCATCTGCCTTGCATAAAAATCAATCATGCTTAATCTTGCTGTGGTCACATACCCTGCGGAGAATTTGGGACTGCAGCTCCGAATGCGACCGTGCCCACAACCACGTGGCACGGTCAGGGCCAAGTCCAAGCTTGCTGCGGCCCCTCACTCAGCCTGACGTCCCAGCCCTCTGTCTCAGGTCGCCTCAACCCTTTCTCCTCTCCCATTTCCAAGCTCATGGCTGATTCTTGGCAGGCGGAGGAAGAGAAGGAAGGGGGACAGAGGAGAGCGAAAGTGAGAAGCAGCAGAAGCTGCTGTGTGTACACGCGGGGGGGCTGTGTTTGTCCATATGGAGTGTATACTGTTCTGAAGACCTTTAAAACGTTTTTTTCTCATACTCCACAGATCAGCAGAACTGAAAGGACCGTCGAGATCAACGAGTTCAACCTACTCATTTTACTACAGAGGAAACTGAGATATGAGGAAAGGAAGGAAGAAAGGAGAAAGCACATACCGAGGGCCTGTCATCTGCTTTGGATACACAGTCCCAGGTCCCACACCAGTGAGTGCAGAGTGGGGACCACACAGCAGTTAAATGAGAATTTTCATCCCATACATGTTTTTGCCTGTTGCCTACGTATTCATATCACACATAGGAAAGGGCTTGACATTTAACACATAACGGTACGTGGAATTCCCATCTCAAAAGGAAAATGGTTTTTCCAATACATTTTTTTTATTGTGGTAAAATATGCAAAATGTAAAATTTACCATTTTAATCATCTTCAAGTGCAGTTTAGTGGAATGAAATACACTCACTTTGTTGTGCAACCATCACCACGACCCAATGCAGCACATGTTCAAGTGAGTATTTTCGGAGTGGTAAGAACAGAATAAGATCGAAGGACCTCCAAACACAAAGACAGCAGGAAGAGACAGGCAGAAAATAAGCTTTTGTGGGGGTTACAGTTCATCAAACACAACCTTGCATACACATTATGCTCTCTGTGACACATTCTCCATTATTCCCAGGGTCTTGAAGCTGGAACGGTGAGAATGCTGGTCACCAGGTGAAAAAGTAGCTTTTGTTGTTTCTCTAGGGGATCTGTATTATTGTATCAGCTTACAAAAATGTTGGGCAAACCAGGACAGCACAACTTCCACGCTTCCTCCATAAAAGGACAAGTTAAACAGTATTTCTTGGAAAGACAGGCATTTACCAACACAACACATCTAGATGGAGCTGTCTCCGCCACTCCAGTCTGTTTCTAAGCAGGGTTTCAAAGCGCTGGCACAGAGCACAAAGAATGTCCCTTAGCTATTCAACATCGAGTTCCACTCCACAATATATTTAGCAAGATTCCTTTTTCCCTTCTCAGTTTAATGACCTCAAATGTACCAACATCCTGTCTTACCTAATCCCCTAACAAGTTCTATCAGATGCCAGGGCAGAGTCAGACAGCACTGCAGGCAGTGAGATCATTCTCTAAGAATTCATTTTTATTCCAAATATCAGGAGTGCCAGACCATAGGACACAATCTATCACACAGCCGGGAAATTAGCCTGGCACCTGAAGAGAAACATCTAAACTCATTTTAAAAAACCCTTCTCCCGTTAGAGGTCCTTGAACAACTCGATGATGGTCTCCCCAGAAAAAGACATACAGACACAAAACCTTTCACCACAGCAGGCAGGGTTCGGGGGCCCTGACAAGCCTGTGAATCCATGGCCCATAGGAATCCGTGAACCCAGGTTAAAATCCCCTGAGTTCACTCACCCACAGGCCCCAGTACTGAATCCTGGTCCCTGGCACATCCCCAAGTGACATTCTCTGGATGAGAAATGACCTTTGTTGTTTTGGCTCTAGAAACATCTGCACCTGGCTTTCCGTCACACTCCTGTCAGCATGGCTGTGCCTCTCCCCACTTCGGTGTCCATGCTGGTGATACTCATCTCCCTCGCCATCTCCGTGCCTGTGCCGCCCTGATGTTCTTGGGTTCTGCTCTTTCATTTGCTGTCATGGATTCTGCTGTCCCTTCCCGCCCCCTTCTCTTTCTGTTGGCCTTTTCTGGCACTCTTAAAAAATTAAACTTGATTTTTTAATTTGCCGTAAAAACGTTGTATTTAAATACTTTTGCTTTTTTCTCCAAAAGCATCCTTTAATCTTTCCTATCTATGCCCCTTGGAAACGATACGCCCACCACTCCAAGCAGCAGGCCCTCTGGTCTCTGTGCAACCAGAGACAGGGCTCTGCTGGAGGAGCAGTGGGAAGAACAGCCCAAAGTCAGACAGATCCGGTCCCATCCCAGCTGACTGCCTCTGGCCACCTAATTCAAATGAAAGCTCAATTTCCTAACATGAAAAAATAGAGATGAAAATACCAATCTTTACACTTTGTTTTTTAGTATTCCATTGTAGTTTTGATTTGCACTCCCCCAATGAAAAATGATGTGGAACATCTTTTCATGCACTTATTAGCTAGCTACTTGTGTGTGACTTTTTTTAGAAATACCTATTTTACTCATTTGCCTATTATTTAATTGGTATATTTATTTTTTTAATAAGAATTCTTTACGCATTCTACACATAAATCTTGGATCAGATGTAGGATTTGAAAATATTCTCTCCCATTCTGTGGGTCATCTTTTTCATTTTTTAAATGGTTTCCTTGGAAAGACAGAAGTTTTTAATTTTATGAGTTCTATTTTTTATTCTGTGTCTTGTGCTGTTAAGTGTCATAGCTAAGAAGCCAATGCTTAATATTACAAAAATCTATTTCTATGTTTATTTTAAGGGTTTTATAGTTCTAACTCTTATATTTAGTTTTATGACCCATTTTGAGTAAATTTTTGTATAGAGTATAAAGTAGAGGTCTGATTTCATTCTTTTGTATGTGAATATTCAGTTATTCCAGCATCATTTGTTGAAAGGACATTCTTTCCCCATCAAATAGTTCTGGCACCCTTGTTGAAAACTGATTACAAATGTTTATTTCTGAATTCTCTAATTTTATTCATTGCCTATCCTATGACAACACTCTCTTGACTTCAAAACTTTGTAGTAAGTTTTAAAATCAGAAAGTTCTCCAACTTTGTTCTTTTCCCAGTTTAATTTAGTTATTTGGAGACTTTTGAATTTCCATATGAATTTTAAAATTAGCCTGTCAATTTCTGCAAAACAACTACCTGGGATTTGGGGGATTGTGTTGAATATGTACCATATGTTGGCCACTTAGGTGGTATTAACATTCCACAATATTATCTTCTAATCTATTAGATGTCTTTCCATTTATTTAGGTCTTCTTGACTTCTTCCCATAGTGTTCTGTAGCTTTCAGTGTATAAGTCTTGTACTTTTTTGGTTAAATGTGTTCCCAAGAAATTCATTCTCTTTGATACTATTGTAATAGGGTTGTTTTCTAGATATCCAGTCTTTCATTGCTTGTATATGAAATAAAATTGATTTTTATACGTTGACCTTTTATCCTGCAACCTCACCGAACTTGCTTGCTAATTCTAACAGTTGTGTGTTTGTGTGAGTTTGTGTGTGTGTGTTTTGTGGATTGGAGTTTAAGTATCTTTAAGTATTCTAAAGCACAGGTAGATCCTAGAACATAAATGGAGCAATTAAAGAGCACTGCCAACACTAAGAGCCCACACTCCTAGTTCCTCTTCCCTTGGTACTTACTGCTCCTTCATCACAATCTGACAACCCAGATGATGACTCAGAGAGGGTTCCTGAGACCCGGGCTGCCTGGCGTTACTGAAGTGTGTTATGATACCAGGCCAGGATCTCAGCCTACCGCCTGAGTGGGAACCATTAGATAAGGATGTCACAGGGTCTGGCCTCACCATTCTCAAAGTTTTGCTTCTATGGGAAATCACATCCTAAAGGAGATTTGAACCTCCTGTATCAGCAGGGACTTCTCATGGGTTTTGATGTAGATACTCCTCCTTACGTACAACTTTTCTCATCACATCAGGACAGACTCCCAGTGTACACTACTTTGAGGGAGAGTGGTGGTTATTTTCACCAAAATGGCTGCACGTGACACAAATGACACGTATATTTTACTGGATTATATTTTGTTTCAGTTTTAAAAACTGATTTCCAGCCAGCCAGCATGCAGAGACCTACTTTGCATCTTGATCCATGAGTCACTGATTTAAGCACGCATTTGCCCAGAATACCCAGGCATGTGAAAGTATCAAAATATCACACTTTGATTGATTCAGAAAGTTATTTTCTACCACTGTGCAGCCTGAGAGTTTCTGTGCTGCGTCTGACTAACTGGGGAGATGCAGCAGAGCCAGGAGCTGCTACATGGAAGACCTTGTCCCTCCTCTCGGGCACCAAGGTCCGGGAGTAAACCCCTCACTTCCCCATGGTAGAGCATTTCGGCAGGACGCTCCTCTGAGCATAACCGGGGTATCGGAGTCACCTTTTGAAGGGATCCTGGTATTTCGGTTTGACAAAAATCGAGAAACATTTTAGAAAGAAAATCGGATTTGTGTGTAAATGAAGAATATTCCTGAAAAGAAACTCTGTTACGAAACTGAAATCTGGAGACCGCGGTGGTGCTAAGTTGAGTCATCAGTTCCCTTTACACCCTAATAATTGACGGCACTTTGATCACAGTGGCTGCTCTGGGTGATGCTTTCTTGTTTGCTTTTTTAAAGTACTTCCTTGTGTAAACAGGTTGTCTCACTATCGTCTTGCAAACATGTTTACATTTGGGGGATCATGGGGGAACATCTGTTAGAAACAGATTTCATGCTTTTCTGTCAACTTAGGGAAAGCTGAATCATAGTTCTTGTCACAGAAAAAAGCTACCGGAGAGTTAAATGAAGTTCTCCTGGAAGGGGACCTGATGGGCTAGTTTGATGGCCCTGCGTATATATACTTAGAAATTTGTCCTGAAGACATCCATTTGAAGCAGTTAGAAACAGACAGTCATTATTTTCCATTCCTGATCTTGGGGACAGTGAGGTATAGAGAGATTAAGTGGCCTGGTCAGTGATTAAGAAAGTGGCAAAAAGGGTACCATACACGCCACAGGCCTTTTGCTTTACAATCTTCAGGTATAGAGGGTTCAATAGTTCCTCCCTTCCACCCTCCCGCTCCCCAAAGTGTTATAATTCCCTGCAATTTTATTAAGGTCACTTATGCAGGAGAGGACAAAAGAAAGAGCTGAGTGACAGACTCTAAAAATGAGCAATCCTTAAATCTGGGCCCCGAGTTAGAGATCTAGGGGTGTGTGGAAAGGAGGGGGCATGCTGAAGGGGACAGGAACAAAGCTGGAAGGAGAGGCTGAACGAACAAGAAGACCTCAGGAACAATCAGGCAAAATGCTCTACTGAAACCTCCGGACAGAGCCTGTACCTGCCCCTGCCATGCTCAGAAGCACCATGCTCCTCATGGAGAGTTCACTGCCTGGCTCTGGCTCTCAGAGCCTTCACTGTGTGAAGGGAAGTAACTGGCATCAGAAGGGAACAAGAGGTGTAGCAGGTTCCACAGAATTTCCCTCAGGCAGTGCAGCCCATCGGCCAGGCTAAGGAACATCTGTCTACCTCACACCCCACATCCTCCCGCACCCCCTCTCCCCGCCTTGAAGTTACGTTTTCTCCCTTTAATACTAAAGAATTTCCCACCCAAGTGAGCTTCCAGGGTCAATGAAGAACATTTCCCTAGGCCCTTCCTCCTTTGGATGGGCTACACCCCAGGAGGGATGACCAAACAGCCAAGGGCTAGCTGTTGAAGGAGACCTGGATGTCCCTTGGGTGGGTGCGCTGGAGTGTCCCGATGCATGCCCCCAGACCCCTGTAGCGTGGGATAGAGCAGGGGGGAATGAGAGGAGAAGGGGCAGGAAAGAAGGGTCAGGGTGTTCAATGGCTCTCCCTATACACCATATCCCAGCTCAGAACTCAAAGGAGCCTGTGAAAAAGCTGGCTCTCTGAAGGTCATTGTGTGAAGGTAGAAGGACAGAATTTATGTCGTACAACCCATTGGTTAGCTTGATTCTTTTAATTTTAATATTTATACATATGCACATGAGCTTAAATTGTACTCTTGCCCTATCTGCACAAATGGTGGGGCCAGGCCTTTTTGGGGACATGTAGCTCATACTGTGCATCCTGCATACTGTAGGTAGGCACTTGAGAGTGTCGTAGACATCGACCCTCTGGATGAGGAAGTGGAGGTGGATGCAAGGGGCTTTCAGAATACACAATATGCTGTTGTTTTGAGGAGACTGTTCTGAAACATGTTAGTCACATTTTTCCCCCCATTTAGCTGCTCTGTAGCCAAATATATCAGGGTCTGGCTATGGGTCAACTAACAAAATTTTAAATTTTTTTCAATCATCGAATTTTTTTTTATCTCTTGTGGGTTCTTTCTCCCATATATACTAGTACTTTGTAATGCATTTCGGCAGCTGGTTTGGTACTAGTGGGAACCAAACCAAAGGCAGTAACACACATCAAGGAAGGAACAAATGTAGCCAGGAAAAGAAAAATGCCAGTGAACGTTAGGCTGAACTGTAAGAAATAATTAAGTCGCAATACATCAAATGCATAAATATGATTCATTTTTAAAGGCCCACACATGTTACACCCACTTTCAGGAGTTTCCCAAAGTAATTTAAAACTATTTGATGTTGCTTCCTGTTTTTCAGTCCTTTTATCTATTGATGGGGGTGGCAAGTCTACTGTTACTAACAGAACAAGAAGAAAAGTGAAGGATGGGGCAAGTTCCCTGGCTTAGTCATCACAATCTGCTTTAAAAGTTCTTATTTTAGATTACAAAATTTGGGGCCCTAAGCTTCAAAGTAATTAAGATTCATTCCACATTATACCCTAAGATGGCACCAACATTTTTTTTTTTTGAGTTAACTAACTTCTTGCATCAACTATAGGCTTCCTGTTCTCTCCAAGGCTCCCTACTAAAGCAAAGAGGAAGATGGCCAAAGCTCATTGGCTTTGGTTTGTAGTCAATACATTTCCCTTTTCTTTCTTGAGATAAGAAGACCCTTTCATATTCTGAAGCCAAAGTTTCGTAAACACAGGAGTATTTAGGAGATATTTATTCGATAAAATTACCCTCAGGTGCCAGCAGCAGCTCTGGAGTCGTGGCTACTTTTTTTTATTTGTCATCAATTGCTCATTATTTTAATCAGATGGATGGTTAATGAAAAGTAAACCTATACTCTTCTTGAAATAAACACCAATAAGTACTACAACAGAGTGAAAAGCATTTTTAGGGTTGGCCAGTACAACCCACCTTCAAAGGTTTGACCACCAAGTGGTTGATTCTGATTAAACACCTCCAATAAGAAGAAAGGTACTATCTCCTGAGCAGCCAAGTTCATTTTGGAGAATTACATGCACATTATCATTGCAGATATCATTAGAGAGTTCTCTCTGGGGCAAACCTGCCTCCCTGTAGCCTAGACACACTGGTCTGCCTTCCAGGATACCCAGAGCATGGACAATACCTACACATGTGCTAGGAAGCAATCATGGCTCCATCTCAGTTCACCCCAAGTCTTTTCTCTAAGTAGTTGGTTCCAGTTCCTTCAAATGTCACTTGGGACATGGTTTTCAAGCTCTCATGCCATCACTGTTTTGAGCCATTGTCCTTTGGAAAAAAAGCTCTAAACTTAAAAGTAACCACTTAAATCTAATATCACACAACAGCCAACAAACAGTACATTTACCAATATGTCCCCCAAAATGTGATCCCAAATATAGCCTAATTTTAACAGTGAGGGATAGACGGAATAATCTTCTTAGTCCTGCAACGCAAATCACAATTTCATTAGTGTTTTGGGTAGCTCCCTTACATCACTGACTAGAATTGAATCTGTAGGAATTAAAGCCTACACAGACTTTAATTCCCCATATTCTCTATTTGAGAAGCTTATTTTTGTTTGTGTATACAATGGTACCTTGATATTTATTCCTATTATTCAGTGTTCCTCTACAATACCATTTCCCCTGCCCCTCCTCTGTATTTGTTTATCCACTCAGGCAAAGGAACACACGAAAGAGAACTGTGCTCAAGAGATTTTTAAATCATGAAATTGTGCCAGGCTTACAAAGCAGTGGGTAGTTAGGGTGATAACTAACTTAGTAAACAATACCTTTGAGAATTGACTCAGAATGTGTTCTGTGCTGAATCCTGCTCGGTCAATTCCGAGAGGAAACTCGGAATAAATATTTACCATATTTACTTATTTCTTCTACAGAGAACTATCTAAGACAAGAGGATGTTTAATGATGAAACAGATTTCAGGAATTCTGCTCTGCGCAGTGTCCTGTCCCTGGGGTATGAAGACCGATACAAGTCCCAGCCTCATAATGAAACCAGACACACACAGTTCACTTCCTTTTTTTGTGAAACCACCCCCTCACCTTGGGGATGTCTTGAGATGACACAGAATTAAGTCATGTATCACTAACCTGAGATACTGAAGGCAATGACTGGCAATCATTCCCATCAGCAACAATAATATTTAAAATATTAGCCGGGGAAGAGGAACAGCATTTGCTTGGGATGAAACAGCCTTGACTATGCTTATGGGCTCCAGCTGCTGATCTCTCCCCAGTCTCAAATGGAGAAAGGAGATTTTCAACTCCAGAGTTGTTTCATTTCCTAATCAACTTAACAAGGAGAGGTCAAGAAGGGTCCAGTCAGAGATGAGTGGACAACTGAGCTACATGTCCATGGCTTATTACTAAAAGTGCATAACACCAAAGCAATTACAGAGTACTCTGTGAAATTTCCTCCACCTCCTCACTCTTGGCAGCCTAGCTATCAGCAACAATAATATTTAAAATTATTAAAAATTATTAAAAATTATTAAAAATATTTGAAGGCCTATCAAATACACAGGCGGCTTGTCAGGTGGGCTGTCTCCTTCCTGCAGCCCAAGGAAGAGAACCTATGGTCAGGGCAGTGGTGAATGGCTGCCATCTCCCCAGAAAGAGTGGGGAAGAATCCCCAAACCCAAACAAGTGAAAAAAATACAAACCCTAAATAACAAATGTAGAACCTCCATCTTTCTTCTCTCAGAGCCCTCAAAAGAAATTTCTCCCATTTTTTTTTGGCTGTTTTCTACTGCCAGCTTTTTAAGTGAGGACATGTGGATGGTTTACCTTATTCTTGGGCTTCCTGTAAGCCCTGCCTCCTCCCATCAGGAATCAATCGCTAGTCCTGAGCTCTGGACCCCTTCCTTCTCTGTCATTTCAGGGATTTGTTCCTGAGTTAATCGTCACTCTCCTCATGACAGCAATTTCTCCCTCTCCTGGACCATTGGCACACAAGCATTTTTAAAACACCCATCTCAAAGCCCCTTCTTGGTTCTATAAGTTTTCTAGGTACCACCTTCCTCTGACCCTCAGAGTTGTCTAGACTTGCTGCTGCTATTTTCCCATTCTCTTCTTAAGCTGATATAAGTTAGTTTTGTGTTATTTCAGAGAGAGAGTGATTTTATCAAGGTCACCAATGATTCCATCTTCCCAGTTTCATGTGCAATGCTCTTCATCGTACATCGTACATCGCAGCATCATTTCCCTCAGCTGTTCACCTCTATGAAACAGCCCCTTCCTATGGGTTCAGTGGCACCCCACTGTCCTAGCTTCTTGCCTTCCTTTCTCACGTCACCTGTGCCTCCTTCCCTGTTTCCTTGACTATCTCCCTCTCTAAATGGTTGCATATTTCAGGGATCCAGCCTTGGACTTTTGTCTTCTCTAACAACACTCATTCTCAGACCTATGGCTTTTTGCTACATCTATGCTGAGGGCTCCTAAATTTATTCTATCTTGCCTTGACTTCTACCCCGATATTCATATCCAATATCTGAACTGTATGTCCAACATGCATCTCAAATACAGCACAGCTAAACAGGATTCTTATTACCACCCTCCCTACCATCACCCTCTTGCTTGAAACCTTTAAGAGTTCACCCTGCTCATAGAATAGAATCCTGCCAGGCCCCTTCTCCTCATTTATTCTGTGGGCCATTACTCAATCCAAGTCCTGTCTGCTTTGATGCTTTTGCATTTTATTATGCCTTGGCTTGGAAGGCTCTTTCCCAGGTCTTGGCATGGTAAAGTCCTTCTCTTCATGCAGGTCTTAGCTGCCACGTCAGTCATTACCTGACCTTCCTATGCATACCTTCCTCATAATCACCCTTTCCCTGATCACATAGCTCCATTTTATTACTTTTATAGCACTCATCTCTCTCTCTCTTTGAAATCATCTTGCTTATTAACATGATTCCTAGCTTACAGTCTACATTCCTGAAGCGGACTGTGAATTCTACCAGGACAGGAATTAAGTTTCTTGTGCTATGCTCCATTACGACCCTCTAGCCCTTGGAATGCAGTAGGCTAATATCTGTTGAGTTGAGGCAAGCATGCCTGGGTAACAACGGACGGTATGATACTATGTAGGAAAGCCCTCTGTGTATTGCAATATAACATACAAACATATAAGATAAGAAAAGTAATATTTTACATAGATGATTTCTCAAACAAGTCATTAATGACATCATCACTCCAGGAAGGTTGGTCACTCTGACACCATTTCTGAAGATGAAACAAGGGTCCCTGCTTTCATTGTCTCTCACCAGTCCTTGTCTTCCCCAGGCCATCCTCTGCAATGCAGGTGACCTTTCAGCACGGAAACCCGATCATGTCACTTCCCAGCTTCCTACTGATTTTAGGATTGAGCTGAAACACAGTTTCCAAGGCTGTTCATGATTTTCGGGTGCTGATCCTTCTCCAACCCCCTCTTTGGCTGCTGCTTCTACTCTGACCTAGGTCCCAGATGTCCTAAAGTTCAGTTTTCTTTAAAGCACCAGGCACTGATACCTCAGGATTTATGCAGTCATTCTCTCTTCTTTTCCCTCCACCTCATCAACCTTCAGCTGCAAAATTAGAGAGGACTTTCTCTGGGAACATTTTCTGAACCTCCCTATCTGGGTTAGGTTGACTTCTAGGTAACCTTACAGCAGGCTATACTTCTGCAATAACAGCCTTTGTCAAACCGGTGCCGCTTACTCATTTATGTCTCCTCCACTCAATTATAAGCTCCCTGAGGGCAAGAACTTCGCTCAACTGTCCATCACTGTGCCTTAGCCCCTACCATGTTACCTAAGACACAATACATACTCAATAATAATTATGGATTAACGAACAACTTAATGAAAACGTGAATCCCATCAAAGACAAAAGAAATAATTCTAAAGTATGTGTATGTGATTAGTTTGGATTTTTCTCTTTTCTTTACTCTCTTTAATTCTTCCTAATTCTTGAACTTTATTTTCAGCTTTCTAGTCTTTAGTTATATTTTGGATCAACATACATCTCTCCATTATTTTGTTTTACATAGCAATCAAGAATAAACAAGTGTTGTTTTTTTTACCTTACCCAAGTTTAGGCTCTTTTAAAGTCTTTTCACCTTCACTTTCTTCTATTTACCTCACATTTACAAGCATCTACAGTTATTACTCTGTTGTGTTTATTACTAATGATAACAGTTTTCTTTTATGATTCACTATAGTTTCATTTATTGTACAGCATATTTAAAGATAGTTAAGTCTAACAGAGAAGGTAAAGTTCCGTACAGCATCGGTTTTCAAATGGTGTGCCATGCCACTCTGGTGTGGCACAAGAATTTTTAAAACATGCAATATCTGATTAGCTAGTCAGGGACACTGAGCTCTTTTCCCTTAGAGAGTTAAATAAAAAATGACAACAGCCAACACAACAATATCTACCTGTCATGAATGAAACAAAATCATATCTATTTTTTTTCATGTCAACACAACTGTATCTTTTGGTGTGCCACAGAATTTTAGTAATTAGTTTATATGTGCCATGAGATGAAAAAGGTTGAAAATCGGTGCCTTAGAACAATTAAAATTTAAGCTAAAAGGTTTAACCCAAAGCCATCTCCTGTGGACATCTTCCAGGAGTGTAATACTACCTAAGAAACCTGAAGGAGAACCATGTATTATTTATACTAAGGGAATAGGAAAGGGACTTCACACATCTGACTTCTCTTGCCATTGACTAGTTTTTTGTGCTCTGTGGATAATGCAGACTAGATGAAAGGACAATGATACTCCATGAGTACATAACTCTTTCAAGCAACTAGATTGCAAATTAGGAAAAATTACTCTCCAGTGATTAAAACAGCTTTCTAAGAGCCTCTGTTATTGCATCTAAGTATATCACTAATTCCACTGGGGGAGTTTATTCCTTTGAAAGATCCAGTCCCATAGCTGATAAGAATTGTGATAAAGAATTCCACGGTGTCTGTAATTACCTGTTGTGTATACAGTCATATCAATGATCAGTATACATGAACTATAATTATCCTGTTAATGTTCATTTTTAAAAAAATTAAGCCAGATATAAATCTGATGAATGGAAAAGCCTTAGTCATGAAAAGACCAATATGCACTCTTAAGAAAAACTGACATTAAGCCAACAGGGTCTCTGTAAGTATCTCAAGTTAAAGTGGAATTGAGCGAAGGATCATTTGTTCTTCTTTGCAGGTATTCAAACAGGTAGCAGCATAGCATAGTCACTAAGGGTGTGGGCTCTGGGACCTAACCAGATCTGGGATTTGGATCCAGGGCCTGCCTGCCTGTAAGGTATCTAGACAAAGTTACTTAACTCCTCTATACCCAGTATTATAAAATGGATAATAGTACTTACCAAATAGCATTTTCTCTGTGAGGATTGAAAGAGATAATACAATATAAAGTGAAATTTGAGTCCAGTCCCAAGTACACAGCAAATCTTCAGAATATTTTACTGAAATTAAATATCATATTTTATGTTTTATTCCCCTTTGTACAAACATGTGACATATTATAGTACAAAATGTAAAAACTTTATTTACATGTAAGGGTTTATGTGACACTTGGGAGCATCCATGAGAAAAATGACATTTGGGAACTTTTGTCTCCATGCTGCAAGGACTGTTGGAATTTGTACCTGTCATGCACATGTAGCTACATTTAATGGTGGTGATTAAGTCATGATCCCTCCAAGGTCTCCTGGGAACCCAGCCCATTCTGCCTTTAGTTAATCATGTTAGTTTCAATCAATAACTAAAATATGAAAACTTAATGAAGGACATAATAATAATTCACAGATGCCAAAAATCAGGTTAAACACTGATATAATGTCCAAAGTACACTATTTAAAATATGGTACACATTATAGAGAAATGTATAATGATAGTTCAACCTACCACTTGATTTGCGATGTAGGTTTACTGAGCCATCACTTTAAACTAAAAAGGCTGAGATTTGAATATAAAGCCTAGATAAGCAGCTGCAGAAACAACCTTCTAAAATTATATAATATCCCAGCAGCTGGAATAGTAATTATTTATTGAAAATATTCACAGTTTGATATTACCCAATACTGTCAAAGTTGCTAGAAAGATATAATTAACATTTACTCAAGAGTCTTAATGGATAAAAATGTTTTAAATAAAACAAAGTTATTGGCAAAAACAATTTCTTAAAATATAGTATTCATTCTACCTTGAAAAGAAAAGTACTAACTTGAACATTATGCCCAAGTGAAAAACTCTCCAGATGTGTGTGTGTGAAAACATATGTGATCTGCCTACCATTGAAACAATGTAAGAATCAGGGAGTTGGTCATCTTGCTTTATATTACTTGTCAGAATTTGTCTGTCACTAGATAAATGGGTCTTTCTCAGGTCTCAGGAACATTAAGGACTCAGAAAAGCCAGCAAAGCACTCAGAGATTCTGATTTAATAGAAAAATACACAATGAAGAGTCAGAAGAGCCGGCTCTAACTAGCTTTTTTTAAAAAGCTTTATGTCCTGTCTTCCTCATTCATTCATTCTTTCCCTATTCCAGGTATTGAGGATATCAACCAACAAAATGAACATGCCCCTAATTGAGCGTATGCAATAAGGCCCTACTACTAGCACCCTAAAAATGGGGGGAAAACCAAAAAAGAGGACAAGGAATTGAAACCAAATATTATAATAGAAAGTCTATGGTGGTCACAACTCTCCTGGAGTGAACTGTCTTTGGGCCCATTTCTTTATCCACAGAATAAGAACAGAAACACCTGCTTTCTCTATCCCAAAGACAATCTGGGAGCATTCTATATGTTACACAAACTTGAAATCACAAGGAAAAAACCAAGACAGCCCCTTATCAGAATAAACAATTAGGAATACTAACTCTCTTATGTTCAAAATTTTCAGAGCAAAGCTTGCCTGTTACACAATACACTGAGGTGTTTATTGGCCCCTCAGAAGAAGCCAAATATCTGCATAACTATAAGCCTATAAAATATACTGAGGCTACTGGTCAGTGAATGCTGGAGGCTGCTCTCTGATGCCCCGGGGAACCGCATGCGTACACTATTAATGCCAGCTGTACTTGTCACTGTAATGACATAATTTAATTAAATAGTATGTTGGCCAATGACACACAAATGTGAAAATAAAGTTATTTTTCTGAAAAAATTAGTGAAATAAAGGACATGAAAGGAGCAAGTTGCTGAAGGAAATCCGCTATTGAATTAGACAGGAATAAGATAATTGTGGAAGACTGGGGAATAATAATAATTTAAAATAATTTTGCACTCAGAGTGAGTTGCAAGTGACACAGAACTTCCAATCAGCAGACCCAAATCCAGAAGAAGGCCTTGAGCTCGCATTGAAAGATTGGCGAATAACTCTTCATCTGCAGCCTTAAGTCAGTATGTTATGTAGGTTATGTAGTATCTTTTAAAAAAAGAATTATTCATCCTTTAACTGATTTTTTTTTTAACTAACCAGAAAACATGTGGCCCAGTCAGGATAGCTAAGAGGACTGCACAATCAGCCATGAATTCTGGGAATCTCTAGGAAAACGGAGTTTCTTCTCTTTGTTTTCCTGATTTTTAATTTTTTATTGTCTAATTTTCCCCATTAGTCATTCATTGCTCATTTAATTGAAAATATTTTAGTATAAGTTTTAAGCATCCTGGAGTAAGCCTTTGTATATTTAAAGGAAGAAAAGGCCAAATATTTTTGCTCATGTGTTGTGTTTTGCAACCCTATTTCTGGGAGAAATAGCGATAAGACTTGCTATTATTTGTAAGATGGTGCCATTTGTGAGATTGGATTAATTGGGGTTCAATTAAGTTGAACCCCCCAAGTAACAAAAGCTGGACATTTCCAGGGTCAAGGTTGATTCTGGGCAGCAGAACCCCACCGTGTGTAAACGAGGTTTCCTTTTACTAATCTGGTCCTCCTGTACATTTTGGGAAAGGACAAAAGTCCAGGTGAAGCTCATCTCTCCTGGGCCGCAGGGACTGTGACTCACAGCATCTGGCTGGGAATGCCCAGGGGTCGTGCATGACCAGACACTGGCAAAACACTTTTGAGAAACCTCCTCCTCAAATGAAAATACCCCTGAGAGAAACCGGTCTCATGTACTGAACAAGAGTCAAGTCAGTAAAACACCTAAAAAGACAAATGTTTGCCCGTCGCAGTATCAAACACAGGCTGCCCTCCCTTACCAGAACATACCGAGAGGTTTACAGGAAAGGACTGCTTGAGAGCAGTAAGATGGGATACCTGGCAAGACTTGTTTTAACCTTTACTTTTTCTCTTTCTCCTTGTGGGCCAGGGTGGGGAAAACCGGCCCTGAATCTGCTCAAAGCCCTGTTAAGCACAGCCTAACTGTGCTTAGAGAATGGGGTGATCATTCTCTAAAACGTCTACAGAGGCATTAGTTTTATTCCTCAGTAAACCCGTCTCTAATTTCCTCATCTCAGGAGAGCCTGGACAAAGAATGAATGTTAGACTGTACATCCATCAGGACTCAGGAGGGAAGTATAAATGTGGTCAGCGAAAGATGGGTGTGACTAGTTCTCCCAGACTCTCTGATGACTGGGGGACTGCTGGACAAGAAGGGACAGAACTGGGACAGAATTTGGGTTCCCTGTACAGGGCAGCTGCCTTGCTAGAGTAGACATTCAGACTGCCCACAGCAACCATTCAATTTTTTTTTTTTCATGGAACAACTCCTAAAAAAAGGGAAATAAAACCAAAAGCTCATCTTCAGAGAAAAATAGAATGGCAAATCCAGAACGCTTTGCTTCACTTCAAAACTGTTGCTAAATTGCTTAGAAGGTGTACACAGGGTGCTGCACTGTGGTCCCCTAAGAAGATAGGTCTAAATCCTCATGCTCACAATGTGTGAATGTGACCTTATTTGAAGACATAATAAATGGAGGTTCTTGAGATAAAATCATCCTGAATTAATTGGGTGGGCTCTGAACCTAATGGCAGGTCTCCTTGTGAGGGTCGAGGGAAGACACAGAGGGGAAGCTATATGAAGTAGAGGCAGAGGATGGAGGTATGCAGCCACATACCCCATGGAACTGGAGCCGCCTAGAAGCTAGAAGAGGTGAGGGAGATCTTCCCCTAAGCCTTAGGAGCCAAGTGAGAAGCTTGATTTTAGACCGTGAGAGAACACATTCCTGTTGCTTCAAGCCACCCCATCTGTGGTAAGCTGTTACCGCAGCAGCCCTAGGACGGGAACACAGAAAGCTAGGAGAGGCTGATGGGGAAACGTCAAGAAACATCTACTGGAAATAGAAGTCTTATGTATGAATACCAATATCATTTCCCATCCCCGAAATACAACGCTCCTGAAGGGGGCGGAAGCAGGAAAGAGGGCGGCAACCTCCTCTAAATGTATGCTGGGCCCCCAAATTTGATGTATAAGAATCTGGAGGCCGGGTGAGTGGCCAAACCTAGTCTGTGTCATAACATCTGGGGAGCTTTAAAAAAAATCCTGAATTCTCCACTTAAGGATGGATAAATTTGAATTTCTGGGGGTCAGGCTTGATCATCTGTGCTTTTTCAAAAGTTTCTCATGTGATTCTGATGAGCCATTCTCCTTGAAAATGCCTGACCTGGGCTAGGTGGTCTGTTTCTCCCTTAAATGTTCGAGAAGTAAATCTGAAGTTGATTTCTTCTTTTTTTTTTTTTAACAAAGGCAATATTATTTAAAAACCAGTTCTATCATTTATGCAAAGCAAATGCAGGTGTAGTATGAAGTATTAAACAATGCAGAGGAGCAAGCACAGAGATGAAAGTAACAATCACCCAGATTCATCATCTTGTGGAACCTACCACTAATTCTTCCCGGGCATATTTACTCGCACATGGACGTACGGGTGTATATGAACCTTGTGACTCAAAGTGTGGTCCAGGCCAGCAGCACTGGCAATCCCGGGGACCCTGCGGAATCTAAGGTCCCTCCCCGGTCCTCCTCAGCACTTTTAGATAAGCACGTGAGAAGCACTGGCTAAATATAACCCAAAACATACTATTTCCCTTATTCTGTAACTTGCTTTTCCACACATCAAGGTGCTGTAAACATCTGTCATTAGCAATAAATATAGACCTGTAAGATCTTCAGACCCCTTTTGATGATTTCTATTTTCCCATTTTCTTCCACTATTGCAAGTGATACCGACATAAGAATATCCTTGAAGATACATCTTTCTGTTTTGCCATTCTTATTTTCAGGTAAATCCCCAGGAGTGCATGCGATAAGTCAAATGATAGGCACACTTATCATTTTGGTTGTTAATGCCAGGGTGCCCTCGTGTAACCTCGTGCCAGCATGCAAGACCAGGGAATTTTCTTACTAAAGCTGGCTTCCTCACACCCTTGCCAACATGGTAGTTTTCCCAGTAATTTTAACCTTTGCCTATCTGATTCTTAAACATGTCAGTTCACTGATATTTTTCTTGCATTTTTTTTCTAAAGACTATAAAAAAGCTGAATATCTTTTCATACATGTATTGGCCATCTGTATTTCTCCCTTTGTGAACTGTCCAGAGCAATTTTGGTTACTTAAAATAACACAGAAGAATCTGTGGAATTACAGAGTTTAGAAATATGGCTTAATCACAATGAGAAGATATGAGGAAGTTAAAAAGGAGAAAAGGAGAGGAAAATGTGCCATAAAAAGGATAATCAAAAGATTAGTTTGTGTGTTTATTTATAGACACTGGTTACAGCAATCCCGTGATTAGGCAAATTAATGCAGCTGCGTATGATCACAGATCCAGGATCAGCCCCCACATCCTTTTCAAATGATGCCACCTGTCACTTAAGTATTTTGCATTTGCCTTTCATGTTACATACATTTCGTGATGATTCCCATTTTAAAAACATCATTAGTTAACAACTCTTGGAAGCCTGGCAAAACACGGATTCCTCTCCAGCATCTCTCTTACGGTTGGGAATGGGAGAGCGCACCTCTCCCCTGGGCAGGCAGGAGAAATCACATGTGTGCCTCTAACAAAGAACCCTTGTGTGCCTCAAACGTCCACTTTTCAGTGAACAGCTGTACAGTGGTACCTCGAGATACTAGTGCCCTAACATACGAGATTTTTGAGATACGAGCCGTGGAGCGAGCAATTTTTGCTTTGAAATACGAGCAACAGTTGAGATATGAGTAATCGCTTGGATTGGCCGGCTGCATATGACCCACCAGTTTACCAGGACTTGAGCGTCTCATAGTTTCCCACTCCTCAAGGTCACGGAAGGAATTAAACTCGTATCTCGAGGTACCACTGTATCTATTTCAACTGGGTGTAAAACTGTTTCCCTGCTCAGCATCGACAGAAAACCACGGGGCTCAGATGTACACCAGTTGGACTGCAGCAGCACAAGTAGACGGTCCTCATTCCACAGGAACGGTGCAGCCTTCACGCACCCTGTCACAGACTCCACGGCCTACACACCACCCACATGGCGCACGGCCTCTTTCCACACCACAAGTGGCAGGGGTCTTCTCACAGGGAGCCCCCTAAAGGTGACTCAACCTAAAGGTGACTCCAAATCAGTGAAACCCCACCTCACCCACCCCGCCATCCTCTGCTGGCTATGGCTTCCTTTGTGAATGGAGATGAGTCAGTCACCTTCACTTGCTGAGCGTTTCCACATATGGCAAGAGCAGTGTGCCAGGTGTTGAGGGGGAGGGCTGTGGAGGAATAGAGGAGACGAGGAGAGGGAGTCTCCTGACTCCACTATGCAATCTGCAGGATGTGAACAGGCTAAACAATGTCTTTTTCAACACGTATCACCATATTAGAACAAGGGGGCCTCATTATAAAGTCTGAAGGACGGGGCTTGAGGATAAAAAGATGTCTGACCTTTTACAGCAGGTGCTACCTATGTAAACACGTGGACCGCACGAACCTCACCAGGCTCAAATAGATTTCAGTAGCTGCTAGAAGGGGGATTTACACACAATAGGTTCTTCCAGGTTTTTAAGCGGTAAGAAATGCTGGAACACATCTCGAAAATGTGGGTCAGAGTCCAGGAAGCTCACTGCTACAGTGTCACAAGATATTCCTCTGTGCTCCTGTCGGATCAGAGAAGCAGGGAGGGGAGGCCTTGGGTCTGCCACAGTAGGAGAGGTGTAAACCTTACTATTTGGGTAAGAGATGCAAAGAAGAGAAAGAATGGAGACCTTTAAACAAAAAGAAACAAAAGAGTGAAGATGAATTACATATAGACTAGAGGCCCAGCGCATGAAATCGCGCGGCCCTGCCCACCTGTGCATGCAGCCCCGCCTGCCCCCACGTGCCTGCCTCACCACACCCACCTGCTCACCACCCTGTCCACCTGCCAGCCTCCAGCCTTGCTGCAATGGGAGCCTGTGGGTCTCAGGGGAGGGCTGGAGAGGTGCTCCATGCACCTCATGGTGACTGGTTATTTGTTTGTTTTGGTGGTGATGCCTCCTGCCTGTTATTATTATGATATTATGGAAATACAAATACACACATATATATATACCAACCAGAGTGAAGTGACTGTTTTAACCAGGTGGATAACATTCAATTGAATACTGAACATGAGTCATGCATATAAAAATCTGGGAAGTATGTCTCTCAAGCCAGAGTGTTTGGCATATGTGTTGTATGTCTTTGTGTCTTGCTCCTAAACCTTGCTCTTTAATAATTTAAGGACAAAATTAATGTGGACCATAAGTTCTAGAGCCAATTCTAAAATAGTAAGAAGTGGACAAATGCCTGGTGGCGTAGGCAGAATCTCAACTCAACACTTGATGGCTATAGCCTCCAGTATGACTGAAAATCTAGGTCCAGTGGTCCAGCGAAAAGACACGATTACAGCGTGGGCATGGTGGCAGATTTCGGCTTCTCAAACCTAGCCGACTTGACTTGTCAGGGAGAAGGCATCTTCTCCTTGGTTCCGCCTTACGTGGGGGGCGGCAAGCTGTCGACAACTCCTACTGCACAGAGAGTTGTTCACACTGCAAAAGTGTTTACTGCTCACAAGTGACGCTCAAAATTAATTCACAGCAGCAACACCAGCAGAAAGCTTTGACAGACTGTCTTATGTGTTGACATAGTTACAAGATAAAAAAAATAAAAAGTAACACACTTTCCCTCTTTTCCAGCCCATACACACAAAAGTTGCTCCATGGCGAGAACATGAAATATGCCTGAGATTGTGAACAACATCCTGCAGGTGAACATTTCCGGTTCTGGGTCAAGAGCATGAGAGGAAAATGGACCCTAGTTTTGAGGGCAAGTAAGGTGGCGAGCCTCTGGCCCAGCCTCAGCTAAGGCTGGTCACAGTGGTTGTTTTTCTTTCAAGAGTACGTACTTCCTCCTGGTCGAGCCTCAGGCGCCGGGTGGGAAGTGGAGTGGAGCTGTTTATATACCTTCTCAGCAACAGAGGCTGCCAGCAGAGCAGCTTTTACAAGCACAAATAATTCATCTCCCTACTTCTACCCCTCCCCCTTACTTTTTCCCATCACCATTTATCCACACTATACCCTCTTCCACCTCTGCCCTCTCCACCTCCCAAACCCCACACTGTTGTCCGAGTCCAAGAGTTCTTGACTCCTTTACTTTAGGAGGCCGGGAAGCTTGCTTGCTTAGAAGTGATTTACATGAAATATCAGAAAGAATGCAGTGTTATTTAATTATCTCAAATCACTTGAGATAATTATAGAGTTAAAAAAAAAATGAAGCCAGGTGGCATAGCAAATATTGGGCCTTCTCTGGGAGGTGTTTTACAGACTCTGGCTCAGCTCTTGAGCTGTGGAGAGAGGTTGTGTTTGAAGATCCCTGTGGAGCAGCATCCCCTCTAGGAGGAGCCTGTGCCATGGAAGATGAAGGCTGGTATTTAACTCTGTAACCGTGCTTCCCAGAATCAGAAGTTGCTATTCATGTGCAGGAGCATTCTTTACATGGGCTATATTTAAGTAACAATTGAAAATAAAGTCTGTGTAGAGCCCACTGGGACCAAAACTGTAAATCAGGCCACTTCACTGACTCTCCGTGAACTTTTCTCTCTTTCCTTTCCCAGCCGTGGTCTGCAGATAGCCAAAGGACTCCTCTGCCTTTGCCCTCACCACTTCCCAGGCCCATACTTCCCCTCCCTCTCTTTCTTCATCATCAGACCCCCTTTCATTTGGTGTTAGGAAGAAAGCAGTGGAAAGAATTCATACTAAATGCCCCGTGATGGAAAGAACGCCCTAAAGGGCTTTGGGGGTTCCTCAGGGGCCCCTTAAGTTGGTGTAAGGAGATGCAGGAAGAAGTCTTAAACACGGACGACAGAAAAGATCGTGGGGTGCCTTTAAATCTATAAAGGAGTTCTGCTTTCCCCTGCATAGACCCGAGTCCAGTATTCAGATGTGAATCTGCGGCCAGCAGGAGAGTCAACCGGATCCAGGAAGCCATGGATTCGCAAGCACTGGTCCCACCAATAATGGTGCCACCAACACAATGCTAACATCTTGCAGCATTTGCTCTGCGCTGGGCATTATGCTGTGAGCTCATCCAATACCCAGCAATCCTGAGGGTGAGTAGTTCTGCTATGTTCCCTTAGCAAAGTTTAAGAGGTTAGATAACCTAAGACGACAGGAGCTAAGAAAATAGCAGAACTGGAATTGAAAACCAACTGAGTCCGGAACCAGTGCCCTATTATCCCGCCTCCAGTGGTTTCATGCCAACGTCAACCATCTACTGATGAGCAGCCGGGGCAGGCCAGCACCCCCTGACCCGCTAGCCTGACATGAACCATCCCAGACCAGGTTCTCAGAATGATCCTTAGGGAAAAGGGAGCAGAAACAGGCTATTAGGGACATTCCCCGAAATAACAAAGTCTGACCCCCAAAACCACCCATACAGATTGGTTCTGTAACGTGTGGATGAGAAAGGTTAACGCTCGATGACTTCAGAGCAGGTGATCCTTTCCGCAATCACAAGCTGCTCCCTGCAGCCTGAGGTGACGCTGCGTTGCTGATGATTACACATGTGCCTGTGCACGCTGCAGTGTGGGTTCAAACAAAGGGTCACCTTTGTGCAGTCAGTTCCTCATTTTGTAACAATTCCAAAGTGCAGGAGCATCTCCCAAAGTAGTTCAAAGGCACCACGCTGCTAAAACCCACGGGCAGCCAGGAGGCTGCTAAACGTCTTCTGCTCACGGCCCGCATCTCAGCGAGCACTCTGGAATAGAACAGGGAGCTCCCGAAGGGCAGTCTGTGGCTATGAATCTACCCCTTTATTACTGAGAGTCTCAATCCTTTTTCTACACATGAGCTCACCCTTCAAACCACCACATTTGTGGCTGTTTTGGGGAGGGTTGAATGAAAGTTCAAAGCATTAGGTCATTGTAAACAAACAGTTGCATGGAGCGTGACTCTGTGGAAAATACAGCATTTCACTCTTGTGGTGTTGGTTCCTTTGCAAGAACAGGGAACCCAAACGATGAGGTCAGTGGGCCCGCTGCCACACAAAGGAGAATGCCAAGTCCACGCACGAAGAGCAAGCTGCCTTGGCTCACCAGGAGAAACGGAGCTCATTATTGTGATACCAGCCACCAAAAGTGAGTGCTTTCCTAAATTAAATCGAGCTTCAGAGATGGCTTCTCCTTGGCAGTACATGCTCATGCCAGGGGGTCAAGAGGCCCGGATCCTGGCTGGTGATGGGCATGACCACATTAAGGTTGGTTTCATTTAGAGACATCTAGGCGCATTGCTGGCTAACAGACAGTAAATGAAAACTTGCTTCCGTGACTTGGCAGCAAGAATGGATGTAGGGCAGTGGTGGGGGGTAAGAGAGAAAGTTATCTAAACCCTACACACCTCACCCAGTCAAACAGGGGAAACTACAGTCTTTTTCCAAGTAGCTGAGAGCAATTGGTAGACAGGTAAGTATGCTATTCCACAGGTCAACCTGACTTGGACTTCATCTGCTTCTTCCTAAGGCAGACATTATTCTTCCTGTGTGCAACAGGACTGGTCACAGCCCCTACATGTTCTTTTCGTTTGTTTTTAGCAAATCTAACGGAAGTATTAGAACAAGCTGGGCTTATATACCAGCCAGCCACTCTGCTCGCCTTCCTATGTCCACCAATCATTCTTCCAGGTATCCTTGGGTCTTCCCTGATCCCTGTGTTTCTTGTTCTGTCCTGACTCCATCAATATTCATATCCGGCATTCACCAAAGTCTCACTGATGACTCCTTTGATATGTGCCTTTTATCTTCAACTCTTTATTCCTACGGTCATCATTTTTGTGCAGGTTTGTCCCCCCAGTTCCCCTACCTATGGCTACACTATCACAAGAACTTTCTGACTGGTCTGTGCCTCTGGTTTCTGCCCCACCAATCTGTCAGGGACATCACCACCACACAACTCTGACAGCCTTCCAGGGCGTAACTCAAACTCGGCTTGTATTCACGGCCCTCAAGAGCGTGGCACCAAATTGCCTCTTCAATCCTATGTTTCACTCCTGCCTTGCACCACCCTCTCCCCTGCTGCATCCATGCCTTTGCACTCCACCGTTTCCTACCCTCAATGCCCCCTTCTTCCTTCTGTCTGGCTACCACCGAGGCCCAGGTAAGACATGTCTCCTCCAGGAAGAGCTAGGGCCACTCCAGGGGAACATGCAGCCCTGATGCTGGTTACTCGACTTCGACCCCTTTTATCGCACTTATTACTTTTAGTGCTATTCAAATGCAAATTGGTAAATTTCTTGTCTCTTCAACTAGACTTATTACGGCTCCCAGAAGACTATATTTTCTATTTCTTTGTAATCATCTCTGCCCATTCCACCCTTAGTCCTTCTCTTCCTTTTCCTGCACAACCCATGTACTTACTGCAATAAATAAGGACTTCTTTTTTATGTATGTCCTGAGGAGAAACCAGGTGGGAACCTAAATTGAATGTAAAAGTAAATTCAGTGGAAATGTAACTGGTCCCCTCTGGGTAGATGACACAACAGAAATGAATAAACCCAGCATAATTGTGGCAGCAGAATTTGCTGTCAGCAAGTTTGCGACACTACCAAACACACTCACCTATGTTAAATTTGGTAGTAACTCTAGGGTTTACATCTAATTCAGAATGTATGGGAGAGGAGGAAATTAAATAATTCCTCCACAGAAATGCATACTCACCCTTCAACTCTTTAAATACATGCCTGCCCCTTTAAACCAGTTTTTATTTATAAATATTTCCTATTGTAGACATTTTCTTCTGACAATGCACCTCACTGTCCTGACTGGGGTTAGCATCAACCCAGACATGGAGAGACATGGGGCAGTTAGTGAACAAAAGGATGGATGGAAAGGAGTCTTTCCTGGTTGATGGGATCAATCAGGCTGGAGTACAATGAAGTACCTGGTGGGGATGGGATCACAGGATGTGCAGGTCAGGTGGTTGGGGCTCCAAGGCCATGTTTGTCTGGGGGCAGGGATGATTATGCAGCAGGAAAGGGGGTGCACAGAAGAATAATCCGAATGACAACCATCTCCAGAGTGTTGGCCGCTGGAGTAAAGCATTTTACATTTCAGAGCTCAGATATTTTGAATGGAAAGGAAGGGGGGTGGGTTTTCTATATAAGTAGGTGTTTATATTTAAATTGGGAGCTGCATGCTCTGATGGAATTGAAACTGTGTGAAAAGAACTGATCTTTGCTTTAATCAAGGCCTTCGAGGAGGAAGAAAAGGGCTGGGGCCGATTCCTTACCACCAATTTATTTACTTAGATGGCCATGTGGAGACCTGGGGCCCGGGGTCTCCATCAATCAGTTATTGGGATACTTGGTGGCTGTAGACACTGAGAGGATAATGTGAAACGTGGAATAAATAGATCCAGACATTGGCAGTGAGTGGTTCTGAGATTTATACTTTTAGAATAATTTCAACGGCACCTTTCACTTGTATCATTTGTCTCCTTCTCCCTATGGAGTGATGATTTGGCAACATGATCACCACTCAGGCAGGATGGTGTATAGCCTGAGCAAAAATGAGAATGACATTGAGGAATGAAGGCCACCAAAGCAGCCACGGCTTCCTTGAAAGTCGTTTTCTCATCCTGTTGCCAGTTGCTGTCACTGTCCTCCAACCCAGCACAGCCAACTCGAACAGTGTCTCTGGTTTCTTTGTCACAAACACAGTGATGCTCTGTTCCCTCCTGCCACATCTACCCACCCATCTGCCTCTCACATCTTGGGCATCTGCAGCAGGAGTTGAGAAAACGAAGCTTCTGCATCAACAACCTCGAGTTGATTGCCCCCCTCTACACCCCGAGCTTTACTGAATGTTTGATGTTAATCAGAATTCTGGTCACAATCTTTAAAACAGGATTAAACTACGGTCACGATTACTAGAAGCCGTGTCTTCTCTCACATGAACCCTCCTCCCATTTATCCCCACACTCGCTAAGCATTTCTGTGCTGACTCAGGTCTCACTGCTGGTGGAATGCTGATGATGCACAAAGTCCCATGATAGTTTCCACCTTTTATACTGCCACCGGGTTTGCGACCCCTGCACTGGGGCTTCTCACCTTTGCGGCTGCCAGTAGGTCACCCATACCTTCATCGTGGCTGTCCCTTGCTTTCCACTGCTCTGTCCCTTCTGTTTTCTCTCTCATCACTTTGCCTAAGCTCCCCAAATGTCTCTAATTCCTATGAACATTGCCAGTCGATAAAGCTCTCCTTTCCTGTGACCGGTCAGTCCTGTAAGCACAATTCCAGACTAAATCTGCACTACTTCCTACTGTTGCCATTGCTAAGGCAGTGTTTCTTCACCTACTGTACTTTCTTATTTTTTTTTTTAACTTTTGAGATAAACTAGAGGCCCAGTGCAGGAATTCATGCAAGGTGGGGTCGGCTGGCCTGGCCCCAATCAGGGCTGATCAGGGCTGGGCCAGCTGGGGGAAGGGACTGCAGGAAATTGGCTGATGGGCCCTGCCCCAGATTGTGGTTGGGGGACTGATGGGGGGTGGGGCTGGCCATGTGGGGGCCAGCTGGCCCTGACCCTGAATGGAGTAAAGGATGCCAATTGTGGGGCCAGAGGCCTGAGGGCAGAGCCATGAGTGGTTGATCAGCTGGCCCTGTCCCTGATGGGGTAGAGGGGTGGTACTGGGTGGGGGAAGGGGCAGTAGGTTGGTGGGCTGGTCCAATCCCCTATTAGGGTGGGGGGCAGTTAGAGGTGGGGCCATATGAAGGGAAGGGCTGCGGGCCAATCAGAGATGTGGGCCCATCAGGGGTGTGGCCAGCCAGGGGGAAGGGCTACAGTCAGGGCAGGAGGTTGGCTGGCCAGCCCCACCTCCTATTGGGGTAGAGGTGCTATCAGGGGCTGGCTGGCTGGGGGGTAGGGGCTGTGGGCTTATTGTGGTGGGGTGGGTGGATCAGGGTCGGGCTGGCTTGGGGGAAGGGACAGGATGTTTGGCCATAGGCCCACTCTTGATCGAGGTGGGAGAGTCCGATCAGGGCAGGCAGGCAGAGGGGAGGTTTGCTGGCCACAGTAGGCGAAATAGTGACCTGTTGTTATGGTCCTTATAGTCATTATGGCTGTTACGGTCGCTGGCTTTATATATATATGTATCGATAGGACTGTTAAAGTAGGCAACTGTTATGTGAATATGGCCATTCAGTAAGAGGCTGGCTTTAAGGGTCAGAGAGTCCTGGTTTCAAATCCTGATCAATTGCATCAGTAGCGGTAGCATCTTTGTCAAGTCATTTAACTCTTCTTGGCCTTAGCTGCCACATCTGCAAAATGGGGATAGCAATTCTTACCCCATATGTTAGTTTTGAGAAGGTTTCAATATATAAAAAAGCCTAATACATAGAAGGCACTCTAGAAATGTCCCTTCCCTGACCTACTCTTCCCCCTCCACACACACAGATCACCCAGAGATGGCTACAATCAAGAGTTAGGAAGGAGAGGGGATATCACTGGTAAAATTAAGCAAAATTGATAATAATTAACAGATTAACTGTGAATGACACTTTGTATTACCAGGACCAGTCTATTAGAGGAAAAATCTAGAGATAAGGTGATAAAAAGCAACAAAATTAGCTCTACAGGAGTAGCAAAAAGCAGAACAACCAGGCCCTACAATGAAATGAACACTAAGCCATGCTATTACTTTTCAAAAAAGTGTCCTACAAAGAAATCAGGGTGTGAGAAAAGCTTGGCCTTATGTGGAGAGCTGACAAATATGCAAAAACCTAGACCAGATTCCCATTTTGAAAAAAGAACTTGTAGAGTAACCAACCGAACCTATTCTGAAAGTGCGGCAGTTCTTGTATGCCAATTCATCCTGAGATCCTAACACACACACACACACACACACACACACACACACACACACATATGACCCGCTGGTATGGAGCCATGAAGAGAACAATGTGTCACAGACAAAAAGAAGACCAGGCTTGTCTGGCCTCCACCTGCTGTTTTTAAACCCAAGACACAATGTTTCCTAAGAAACTGTCTTCTAGTTAGCTCTTCCTTTCCTTCAGGACAAGTAGAGAAAATGACTCCAGTGCAAACCTCTCTAAACTAGACACCAACTGAGAGGGAACCGGCTCTTTGCAAATCCCCACGCAGAACACTCAGATGTTTCTGCTGGAGTGAGAAAAAGCATGTGTGTTTGAGTGAATGTGATGGTTTTCAACTGTTTAAAGCTGCCATAAATCTATTAGCTTGAACTTCAAAGAAACAAATTCTGAGAAAATTGAAAATTAGGGTGGGCAAGCAAAACTGGATCGAAACCATTTCTCTGTTCCTTCCCAGAAAAATAATGGGAACCAAACCAGGCCCCGGCCTTTTTCTTCTCCCAATTTTTACTACTTGCCACACTTTTGAAAATATCTCCTAAATAGTTTCAACCCTGGACAAACAGATTCTTATTCAAGCTTGTGGTTCTACACTACTCCATGAGATCATTTTCTGTGATTTGTTGGACATGTTTATGTGGCTTTTACTGAGAATAGCCTAAAGTGAATTATCTGTGAGAAGCCTGAGGGATTCTATAATTCTCTGGTGCTCTTCCCGATCAGGATTTATTCCACGGCCATTCTAAACCAGGGGGGCCTCAATGCCCGGACTTCTAACAAGCTCCGGCTGCTGTCTTGCAAAGCCAGGAGGTGTGGGACAGTGGGAAGGGCAAGAGGGTCTAGGCTTAAATCTGCTCTGTGTGGCCGGGCCAAGGACTGCACTTCTCTGGGACCCAGGGTTTGCACCTGTAAACACAAAGGTGGTGATGCCTTCTCGGGTCCACCTCGCCTCACCACTCTAGGATGTTCTGCCTCCCATTCATGCTGCACACCTGTGTGCATGCAATGAAGCCCAGGACCAAAGGCTCCTCACCAAAGGCTCATTCTAGACTTAATCAAAGAGACATATTGGAGAAACATAGACATGAACTGGGCAGAGAGAGACAATTTACATCACGGGGGACAGAGAGACAAATATAATAATGGGTAGGGAAAAGGAATCTAGCTAAGCCTTTTTCTTGAAAAATCACTACCATAGGTTGGAGACTACGTGCCAATATGAATAACTGAGGTAAATCCATCACATACACTGGAGGACACTTCTGAGGAGCTGGAACATACTACAGGGAGGAGGCATTTTCTAGGCTTACCTTCCCGCGCTACGAACGCCTTGCCACTAAGTAGTAACCCTCAACAGCTCTACCTGGGAATGAAACACACACACTGAAATAGGACAGAGTAAGCACAATGCTCCTAACTCACCCATCTGTGTTAATCCATGCACCACACGTTTTAGTAATAAGACAGCAAGGGCGGGCAGAATGGTGGGCGAAGTGAAGCCTGCTGCCCTCAAGGAGGATGAGCCAGCATGGAAGCCGGGTGTGCATTTTTGAAAGAATGACGTTTCCACTCCATCAGCTTTCACTACACACGCTTAACAAGATGAACATGCAGGATGTGCCCATTCTATTTCCGTGTCTGCTTTTCAAGGCGACCTCGCTGAAAAACAGGCATCAAGACCTTTACTGTTATGTTACCAGATTTAAAAAGGTGTGTTCACAGTGTAACTGTATGTGCACGGCTGAAATCTGGTCTCTCTCTCTCTCTCTCTCTCTCTCTCTCTCTCTCTCTCTCTCTCTTTCTCTCTCTCCTATTTTATTTATTCCTTGCCATGTTTCTCATGAATCGACTTTACACTACTTAATGTAGCATGTAAAATGTTGTATGCCTTGAGCTGTTTGGCGAACACCTGACAAATACCAAAACCATTAGAAAGGAAAGTGAGGACACATGGCCGGCGTGGCTCAGTGGTTGAGTTTCGATCTATAAACCAGGAGGTCTCGGTTCAATTCCTGGTCAGGGCACATGCCTAGGTTGCAGACTCAATCCCCAGGGTGGGGTGTGCAGGAGGCAGGTAACCAACGATTTGCTCTCATCACTGATGTTTCTCTCTCTCTCTCTTTCATTCCCTCTTTGAAATTAAAAAAAGAAAAGTGAGGGCGAAGATAAAGAAACATGGCCTGCAGCTGCTTCACATCCAGGGTGACAGGTCCTGGGACGATGCTGAAGCTCACTGTGCAAAGCTGTCAGTGATAGAGAAACTGCTGCTCGAGGTCCAGGAGGCCACTGCCTCGCCTACTTCTTGACAGAACAGAGTTCCTTATTAGTTCGGTATACGTTCATCCCTCCCTTCTTTTTGGGGGAGAAAAATGGGAAGAGAGGGGACATTCTGAAAACTGCAGGCCTCGAATAATATTTGTAAATGAACATGGGAAATGTGCTTGTGTAACTTGTGTACAGATGATGTCTTTATCTTTTGTATGAACACTGCTCATGTACTTCCCTTCTGAATCTGTTAAGGCTCTGGCTGGTGTAGCTCAGTTGGTTGGGCGTCATCCTGTGTACCGAAGGGTTGCCAGTTTGATTCCTGGTGAGGGCACATGCCCAGTAGGCGAAGTGCAGGAGGCAGCCTACCCAATGTTTTGCTCTCACATCACTGTTTCTCTCTTTCCTTCCTCTCCCTTTCTCTTTCCCTAAAAATCATTTTAAAAAATTAAATCTGGTCCAACTTGTGTGGTTCAGTGGTTGGTTTATAAACCAGGAGGTCATGGTTCGATTCCTGGTTAGGGCACATGCCTGGGTTGTGGACTTGATCCCCAGTAGGGGGCATGCAGGAGACAGCCAATCAATGATTCTCTCTTTTCATTGATGTTTCTACCTCTCTCTCTCTTTCTTTCTGAAATAAATAAAAATATATTTAAAAATTAAATCTGTTAAGGAATATCTTTTAGGTGATGCGACAAGAAAAATGAATATAGGAAAGAGAATAGGAAATGAGAAGGCCATAAAATTGGTAATATCACTGTTTTGGACAGAATTAAGCCAGGCTCCAGGTAACAGAGACACCCCCACCCAAAACTGGGGCTTAAATAACAGAAGTTTATTTCGCTTTCATATAAGAGAAGTCAGAGGCAAGCAGTCCAGGACTGTACAGAGGTTCCTGACCCATCAGGACTCAAGCTCTTTCCAGCTTTCCACTCTTACAATGTGGTCTTTCTCATTCAAATCCAAAATAATGCTGTTGCTCTAGCCATCACACTTATGTTCCAAGGAACATGAGGAAGGGGTGAAGAAGGGTGTGGTCTATTCCTTTTAAGACTTCCTTGAAAACACACACACACACACACACACACACACACACACACACACACTCTTCTCCTTACAGTTCATTGGCTATCACCTAGTCATATGGTTAGAAAGTCTGGGGAAAATGACTTTTGCTAGCAGCAATGCCTCTTTTTGTTTAGCAGCTCAAGTATAAAAGGGATTCTGTTACTTGAGGAGCAAGAAGAAGGCTCTATGGTGTCCAACTACCAGTCTGTAACATAAAGAAGATTTGCAAACTGCCTTATTTTCTGTGGCTGTATAATATAGAAATCCACAGCACACGCAACAAATGAAAACAAAAAGAGCACTATTATAGTAAAATACTATGACAGCATTCTACCGAATTTAAGAAAAGTCATATGAATGCTCTATCTCATAAGACTCAGTGATGTTTCTTAATAATTTAATATCATTCACAGAAAAGGGATAACATTTCACATGGTGCTTCAGAGACATCTCACTGATCCCAGTGGTAGCAAACCTTTTCAATCAATAGGTTTGGACAACCAAAGATACAAGAAATCCTCTAATCTGTACTTAATACTAATCCAGTGGCATGAAGCTGACGAAGGAGGGAGATAGGACAAACACCTTGGACAGCAGTGAAATGATCTTGCTAAGGAGTTACTCAGAATTAATTAAGACACTGTCACAAGGGGACAATAATTGAATAATTCCCTAAGATGTACTAAGAGTATTATGGGTTGGTGCAACCTGGCAATTTATACCAAGTACTTCAAAATTCTGCAAGGCCCTGACCCAGCAATTCTATTTATAGACATTTAACTTAAGAAAAATAGCCATGGACATACTTAGAGAGTTATCTACACAACTATTCATCTAGTTTATTTATAACATTAAATAAATGGAAATAATCCCTTCAATATTTAACAAGCGAAAACTAGTTAAATACATTCTGCTCCACCCATTGTAATGTAGCCATTACTAATGATATGGTTAAGAAAATTAAGCCAGCGACAATAGTCATAATATTTAAAGTATAAAAAATAGATTATAAACACAACTAGAATGTGATCCTGTTTCTTTGTTTAAAAACCAAAGTACATATATACTAATATACTTGAAAATAAAGTGGCCTCAAATAAGAGATCTTCCATTTTACCAAAGAGAATACAATCTTCCTTCCCCTCAAAAAAATCCCACTTTTGCTAACTTGAGTTTCTAGGCTTTCAGAAATGTGATGAAATAATTAGTTATCTTTTTATATTTAAATCACATTCATATTTTAAATTACATTTATATGAAATAATTGATCTCTGTAATTTTTTGAATCATATTTTATCCAAATGTTTCACATTCATCTGCAATGTTTTCATCATTGCTAGAATCCCTTACAAGTCATCTAATACTTCTCATTGTTAGAGATACAGTCTTTGACTTAGTATATGAAAGCTGTAATTAGAAATTTGATCCCAAGCAAGAAATATCCATTTGCATCATATTTAAAAAGCTGGTGTAGCCTGGCTGGTGTGCTCAGTGGTTGAGTGTTGTCCTATGAATCAGGAGGTCACAGTTCGATTCCTGGTCAGGGCACATGCCTGGGTTGCAGGCTCAATCCCAAGAAGGGGGCGTGCAGGAAGCAACTGATTAATGATTTACTCTCCCTTCCTCTCTGAAATCAATAATATATTTTAAAAGTTGGTGTTATCATTTGATCTGCATGTGATATCCACTATATAACCACTTACTGTGTTGCTCTTGAAAATGTTCTTTTAAAAACACTTGTTCTTGCTGGCATCCAACTTAGGCTGTGGGGTCATGCTCTCACATGAAATGGCTAAATTTCTGTTGAATTTCATTGCTACTTTTAAAGAATTCCATCAGGTAATTTATACAAGTACCTAAAACTTACACTGACTGAGTAAGGTGATTTCAGTAGAATGAGTCTTTGCCCAATATTCAGACATATTTCATGCATATACAGATTTTAAAAGATTAGAAGAGCAATCTCTATATGGTTATTCCCGAGGAGGAAGATTATTCTGAGAGATTTAAACTTTCTTTTGTTGGCTCTCCTTACTTTTTAAAGTTTCTTCAATGAACAAGAATGACTGTCTTAAATTAGGCAACAGTGTTAACATGGCCCTGGCTGAGTAGCTCAGTTGGCTGCAGTGTCACCCCATATGCCAAGGTTGTAGGTTTAATCTCCACTCCTGTCAGGTCACATACAAGAATCAACCAATGAATGCATAAGTAAGTGAAACAACAAATTGATGTCTCCCTCTCTCTCTCTCAAAATCAATAAATTAAAAAATAAAAGTAAAACAATTAAAAAAAGAAGATAGTGTTAAGAATGAAAAAAGAAATCAAAGAAAGAGACATTATATAAATAATATACAGGACAAGAGTAGAGGCAGGCTGAGCCAGCCATGGGGTATGATTTAAGGTATTCCAGTTCAAAATTAATTCCCTATTTGCCTAAAATTTGTCCTTCCTTTGGGTGACAGCCATTGCAAGTTAGTTAGTTAAAATGTAGATGTGTTTTCTAGAAAAGTGACTCATTCATCTACCATCCCATTCTATTCACAGCAGATTCATTTATTAGATTAGTTTCTGTGACTGAACAGAGTCCTGAAGGAATGAGTCAGGGACAGTCAGTTTTCTGTGGGATGACCAGAAAGGTCATATAAGAGACGCCTCCTCTCTCCTACTTTTCACAAAGCTAGGGAGCCAGGGAATAGGAGGACTGAGACAGCATAGTAAAGAATAATAATAATCAATAACACTGGCAGGCAGTGTAGGATAAGGATTAGAACCATTTCTACCTCATAAGGTTGTCAGATCTGAATAAGTAGGTACACGTAAAGCACATGGTCACAGTACAAGTTCAATAAATGCTGGTTATTATTACATGCCACGGGCCATACTCAATGCTTAGACCACCATTATCTCAGTGAATTCCCACAATGCTACCAGGTGAGTATAACTGTGCCTGTCTTACAGACCCAGAACCTGAGGCACTGGAAAGGGAAGGAACCTGCAGAAGTTTGCAGAGCTGGTAAGTGGGGAATGTGCATTCTCTGAAAGTTGCAGTCATCCTTGCTTTCTTCCAGCCTTATCTCTGACGCTGTATATGCTGCAGTTCCTCTCAGTTTTGCTTTCTTTCTTCCTACACGGACTGCTGTGGTTGGGCCCCTCCTCAAGCTTCCCCAAGGTGTCCTCTCCTCATTTTCTCCGGAATTGAGAGAATCCTACACAGGACAGATAATCCTTCTAAAACCTAGATCTGGTATAACTTCACTGCTCAAAATGACTTCAGTCTCCTTGCTCTGCTGACCAAAAAAGAAAAAGGCCAACGTTTTCTAATCTTTCACAATCTGGCTCCACCAGCCCTTTCTGGAATCATCTACCTAACACTTCCTTTGAGCACCCTGATGCTGTTTCTGCAAGCCCTCAGCCACCTCCAAGTATTCCACCTTTGCTCATACTGTCTACCATGCCCTTCTCCTCTTAGATAATGCTTTATTCATCTTTTATGAAACAGCTGAAATGTCACCCTCTTTAATAGATCCTGAGTGTGGGCTAACCTCATTGGTCCATCAATAAATACTAGGAACCTACTATGTGTAGGCATTGTCCTGTCCCCCTGTCCTCCTACTCAGTGCTCATAATCTCTTATCACTCAGCATGCCCAGGGCTCTGCTATGGTATTAATATAGACTTTATATAACTCTTTATTCTGTTACAATATGAGTTTTTAGAGAAAGGGACCCTGTCTTATCTAGCTTTACATATTTTTTGTGTTCTGTACATACCTCAACACACTAAGCACTCAATAAATATGAAATGGATGAATGTTGTCCTGAAGAATCTTCATGCTAGAAAATACTTATAATTGCGTGAGCAATCCTATCTGGAAGCATGGAGATGGCTCATTTAAAGATAATTATTTTCCCTTTCATTAAAAAGAATTTGTACCTAAGGCTTGTTTGCCTTTTGGAAAAACACCATTTATTCCTTGTGTACAACACAAAGAAAGGCCTATATGTTTAGCTCTGAATCTCTGGGATTTTGTACAGTGCTAGGTATTCAATAGACACTGAAGGCATGGACGGAAGAAAGAACGGAGGAAGAGACGAAGAAGAGAGAGTTAAATGAAAGTCTGGGTGCCAAGAGGAGAGCTGGAAGTGAAGACTATTTTCCCCAAGAGAGCTAAGGCTCAGGCGGCTGCTAGCAAATGTGGGTCTGATCCCAAAGGAGAAAGCGGCATCAGGCCAGGAGAGGGAGATCCTGGCTGGGCCTGTTGCAACCAGGCAGGTTTCACTCCACAGGTTAGGGAAGGCACCTCCAGGAACACCCCTCTTCCGGAATGACAGGCCTGAGATATTTAAACGCTGACGCAGACACTGACTGGGTGAGTAAGCCCCATTGAAGGGAGTACTAAAGCCAACTTCTTCAAATATTCTGGAGGCAAGCATAAATAAATCAGTAATCCTCCCTGACACACTCCGTTTGGCGAGCTGAGTCCCCTATTCACCTTCCATGCAGGTGAGCAAACATGCTTTTTCGAAGGGAAATAGAAACCAGCTCATGTTGAAACTTCCCAGCGATGATCCTGGATGTAAAGCACTACTGCCAGTAACCAACCAGGAGCTTTACTCCCCAGACTATAAATAGAGAGGGAAGCAGCAGTGCCCTTGCAGACTGAAATCTCTGCTAAACATGGATCATGACCTCTCTGCCCACTCCCGAAACCCCCTCCCCTCCCAACACACACAGAGATTACAGTGTCGATTCAAAGTGCAGATTCAGGGGAAGAAGAGATTAAATTGGACAATGTATGTGGGAGTGACCAGAGCATGCTGTGTAGCATACAGTGGGCCCTCTTTAAATGTGTTTTTTTTAAAAATTAAATTTAAAGAGACAACAAAGGAGAGAACAGATCACCTCATCTATACTTGGAATTTCTCAAATTACTCAGAACACTTAAAAAATTCCAAAAAGACAGAGAGTATGCAACCCCTGTCAAAATAACATTAAGTGCTGAAACACAGACAAAGGTAGATAATTAACTGTTACCAGCTTAGATGAAAATGTCTGCAATGTTGTGTAAGTGCTTGGGTGATACAAAGCATTTGGAGGTAAACTTAGGAAGGTGGGGGTGCGGTGGGGAGTGGAGAGGAGAGCTATCTTGGGGAACATAGTCTTCACTTCCAGCTCTTCTCTTGGCACCCAAACTTTAATTTAACTCTCTCTCCTTCCTCCGTTCTTCCTTCCTTCCATGCCTGTCAGCTTTTTACAAAACCAGTTCACACAGAAAACTTTTCAAGTGCAAGAAAGACACTTAAAAAACATGCACAAAGCTCCCTCAGAATGATGGAAAAAAAAATGCCGGACAAGGTTCCCTGAAGGTCCCTCGAGAGTCTCTTTCTGCAGGTATATCCTCTAAAACTGCAGGGAGTGACATTCTACTACTGTGACTGATGTGCCAGGCCATTAAGTCAAGTCGTTCATATTAAAACATGTGAATTCATCACTAAGTATCCCTCTGACTAATTCGGACCTTTTGACCCATTTAGCTGCAAGGAATGGTACCGCCAAGAAAGAAGGATGTCATCTTCCAACAGGACATGAACAGATTTGCCCAGGAAGGGAAAACACCTGGGTTTAAGCGAGATAAGATCGGGTGTGGAAGGCAGCAGAGGAGAAACGACAATATTCTAGAGCGACTGGCTAAGCCATTTTGAGATCATTCCTCTTTGACATCCAACAAATTTTCAATTGTGGCATTTCAGCTGTGGAATCAGAAACAAACTGAATTTGAACAAGAGTTTGAAATATCTTTTGCTCTAAATTTTTGTACATTAAATTCCATGTATAGATAGATGTATGGGCACAGAAGGAGAATCCCAAAGAGTGGAAAGGTTTTCTTAAAAGGTTAAATTCAGGGATAGTGAGTTTGAAGTTAAATTTTACTATGCTGGAATTAATATTCTCGCATCACCATGCATAACCAAAGCCAACCCACAGAAACACAGAAGTGATGCTATAACACCGTGTTTAACTCCAAGTCCTCGTGTATTGACCCAGGTCATGATCTGTGTGTGTGTGTGTGTGTGTGTGTGTGTCTGTGTGTATGCACAATATTCCTTATTTTCCTCAAGGACACCAGTTGATGGTTTTAAACTGATTCTGTCACTGACACAGTGTGAAAGTTCTCTAAAATGAACTCTAAAAGCAGAAGCATCTAAATTGGCCTTAACGACCTCAGGATCCAAAGTTGATAATCAAGCTAAAACTTTGTTCTAAACTAGAAGGCCACCTATACTTAAAACAGACAACTGGTTTCAACACAGAAAGAAGTAAAAAAAAAAAAACGGGAAAAAATTGGTAAGTAGATGCATTATTTCAACCTGAGTAATCAAATGCCTTAATATGCCCAGGTAAGCCATTTCTGAGTTCTGTGTGTTGTTTTTTTAAAGTGCCCAGGATGAATATTAGGGTTGAAATTTACTAAGAGACTAGGTAATGTTAAATTCACCACTTGTCTTATAAAGACAGTCTGAGAGTGAATAAGAAGGAATGATGCATAAAACTAACTCAGAAGTGATTTGAAAATAAGGTTAAAAAATACAATCTACATCAGAATTTAGAGCCAGTGACAGAAGAGATCAAAAGACCTACAATATCCTCGAAAAGATACAAGTCGAAGAAAATACACTACAGTCTCACATTTTCACTACTACTTAAAAAGAAAAAAAGAAAACAACCAAAAAAGCATTTCCCCCTCCCCAAAGGGGTAGAGGCAGAAATAGTAAATACCAAACCCAGAGAAAAGAGGAAGTCAGTCCCTTACATAGAAATGGGTGACTTACTCTATGCGGTATTAAAAATTGCCTTAAGAAGAATGGGGCAGTAATAAAAATAAATTATTTCCCTTTTTGCAAAGCATGCCAGGGTAGGAAATTGACCCAAACTGCCAGAGAAATGAGGAAGCATCCTTTTCACATTGTCCTCAAAATGCGATTTCATAATTTATCCCTTCCTCAGATGCCCTTTCTGCCATGTCCCTGATCTCTGCTCTTGAGAGCTGTCCTCTCACCAAGCTCAATTAAATTATCTCACGTTTTGCTCTGATCTGCGGTTCACAGCTTGTCACATCACTGTATCATAAGCCTCCCCACAAGCTGCTAAAACCGTACACTAAGGGAGCCGCTCAGCTGCTCACTGGGTCCCCAATCCTGGCCCAAGGCGGGTGGCACTCTAACTGCAGCTCCATTTCTGGAGGAGGGAGCATGTGCGTATCCGCAAAGCAGACCCACCAGCTTTCCCTCTGAGGAGTGTGCGTTGCTCACGTCCTTAAAAATTATGAAATGTGCTGTGATCATCCTACTGAGGCAACAATCTGTGTCCCACATAGTCAAGTAGAAAAAATAAAAAAACGTACTTGTCTTCATCCTGTTGGGATAAAAAGAACAGGCAATTTTCTCCTGAGCATTTGGAAAAGAATCAAGTTGTGTAGTTACCACACACGCTCTGCTTTTTATCTTTTCACTTCTGAACAATGAAATATAATGGGTGAGCCTTTGAGTTCTGTGAGACATCTTTTCACAAAACAGTATTTGAAGAAAATGTTACAGAATATTCAGTCTAGAATGGCATGAACTATCCGCAACAGTGATACAATGAACCTACATGCCAAATTAAAGTATTAAATCAAAAGGCCAATAACAGAGAAAGGAGGAAACACTGTTGCAAAATGGGACGAGATGAAAGGAAGAGACGCAGATGAGATTCTCCAGTTGGATGAGACAGGTGCAGAAAGGTTCTTCCCAGAGAGGGAACGCTTCCAAGAAACAGTGCATTGATTTACAGGTGGCAATTCAGAGGGCGGCTAATCAAGAAGAATTCCGCAGGAGCCAGGGAGCTGCCCTCTGCTAAGAGAGTTTAGAAACAGTGGAGGAACCAGACTCACCAATGAGTAGGGAAAAGCATTGTTTTTATTTTTTTTATTTTTTTCCTCTCCCTCTCATTTTTCCTCCCCAAGTAGTTCTACTGGTCCCATCAGGAACCAAATGGTCCAAGCCTCATGTGCCCTGAGGGGAGCAAAGAACTAGAGATCCTTTCGTTTGGTGGGTGATGAGACAATATGGTACCAAAAACCTTAAAAACGTGCATGCCTTGTGCTCCGATAATTCCATTTCAAGGCTGTGTGAAAAAATATGTGCACAAGAGTGCTATCAACGGCTCTCTTTATAATGTCCCGCCTTATTTGTAATAGTGGGGGAAAGCAGAAACCATGGAGGTGTCTAGTAATGAAACATAATCCATTCACACGCAGCAGTCTCGGAGGACACTTGAAATGATGCTGTAGACTAGAGGGATATTTACAGTATGAAATTATTGACACGGAAGAAGGGTGCTATTAAGAAGTGGGAATGCAGTGATTAAGTTTTTGTTTCACACACACACTCGGCATTGGAAGGCACTCTCAGGACGTACTAGTAGTTTCTAGGGACGGTCACATGATGCGTGCTTTGAGTTTTCCCTTGTCTGCTTCTTTAAAAAGTATCTTTAATAAAAAGGTGGTGCTCCTTGTTAAAGAGATAAACCAGGGAATGTTTTTTTTTAAAAGGAGCAAGCTCAGGTGGTGGTCTCATGTACAGAAACCTACGAAATGTCAGGAGCTGGCAGGTCCGTGAGCCCCGAGTGGCCACCTTCGTTTGACAGGCAAGGAGCCAAACGCATGCCGAACAGGAAGGTCCTGGCCTCAGAAATGCTCAGGACAGGACAGGACGGGAGGCAGTCATGGCAAGGAGGGAACAGAGGCCCGGAAAGGCTGCCCCGGAGGGCTGAGTAGGTCAACACGATGGAAGTGAGAAGCAGGTGTGATTTGAGCTCGGAGGTTCGACCGAGTTGAGAGTAAGTAATGGGTCATGCTAGATTTTGGAACGATAATGAAGGGGAACTTTAGAAAATTAGGAGACTAGAGATACGGCAGGGCAGGGAGTTAACATTTTCCAGCACTTCCACGTAAAGGACTCTTGTTAACTTACACAATCCTCTAAATAACTCAGAAAACTCCAGTACTCCCCATTTCACAAGTAAGGACACCAAACTTAACATCACTAGCACTGGTCACACGTCTGCCACGTGAGAGAGCAGGGTGGACTCCACGCTACACGCTGCCTCCTGTGGTGTTCTGTCTCCTGAGAGGAATACCTTGATCCGCACAGGGTACGTATCAACTGAGGCATCTGGAGTTTCAATTGCATCAAAAATCTCAACTGGTGGGTCAGTAATGCGGGGGATGTCCACATCCCTGGCCCAAACCAGTCTTGGGCAGTGATATATTCATGGAACTGGGAAGGCCAGCTCACCCTGAGCATGGCAGGAGAAGAGAGAAAAGGAAAAGACTGGTATTTCAAAAATCCTTTTTCGGAGAGACTGGCACACTAATGCCTTTTTATCCTCCCCTTACAGATAATAAGAAACGTGTGCTCCTTTCCTTCTAATACATCCCTCAGAGTTCCAATTAGTGCTGTCCTTGAACTACCAGAGTCCTCAGCGGCAACATTAACAGTGACCTTAGGTAAGAGCAGCGCTATCCTGGCTATTATTTGGAGGGAGCATGATAGCAGGCACCAAATTACCTCCTCTCTTTGGCCTTGGAAATGGACAGCAGAGAGTCCAGCTCCCATTAAATGGGAGGTCTCAGCCACCTATTATTAGCTACTTGAAGAAACCAACACATGATCACTCTCCTTCAAGCCCTCAAGTACTTGTCTCATTGCAGGGTTAGTAAAAACATTACTTCTCGTCCCTTTCTTATTTCTCTGATTATCTCAGAGGGTCTCTGTTTAAGACCACATCTTCTCTGTGTTTATCCCTGACTATCACTCAGCAACCAAACCTATGGGCTTACATAAAAGTAAGTCAGATTAGTACAAAAGGCTTTTTAAGAAATATTATTTTTATTGATTTCAGATAGGACAACAGAGGAAGAGATAGAGAGGGCAACATCCAATGATGACAAAGAATCGTTGATCGGCTGCTTCCTGCACGCCCCACACTGGGGGTTGAGCTTGCAACCTGGGCATATGCCCTGACCAAGAATCAAACCGTGACCTCCTGGTTCATAGGTCAATGTTCAACTACTGACCACACTGGCTGGGCCAAGCTTTTTGGTAGAAAAATAGACTATAATTTTGCAATCCCCTTCATTTTAGTTACTTAGTACTTCAGAAATTGATGCGACTTCTAAATGGTAACCATTAGCCACATATGACTACTCAAATTTAAATTGAAGTTAAAAATACAGTTCCTCAGTCACCCTATTCACATTCATGTGGTTAATGGCTTTTATCCGGACAGCACAGATATAAACCATTTCTCCCACTGCAGAAAGTCCAATAGGACAATGCAGTTAGAGAGCAACAGATAAGCAAATTCTGAAGCACTTGCATTCTTCCATGTCAGGCACCGTTCTGAACTTTGGGATGTATTGATTCAGTTAATCCTCACTATGGCTCCATGAGTGATGTAGGGCTTGTGACTGTTCCCATATCACAGATGAGGAAACTGAGGCATAGAGACTAAATAATCTCTGATTCTCTGTCCCACTATCTCCAAACTCGCCAACCTCCCCCCTGTAGTGTCTCTCATACTCATGCCAAGTGTTTGTCATCTCATACACTACTCTTCTTTAGGCTCCTAATGGACAACTGATCTACCCTTCTAACTGGTTGCCCTGTTTCAATTCTCCTCTATCATCAGCAGGAACAAATCATTAATGATTATTCTGTGACAGATAAGTCTTCAATGGAGCCTCATGGTCTCCTGAATTAAAGTCAAATTCATCAAAGGCATTTTCAAAATTGCCTGCAGTATCATCCCAATTTTTCTTTGTAGTCATATCCTCATCTACTATCTAACACTTACCAATAACTAGGGCCAGTGCAATAACTAGGGCCAGGTCTGCTGAGAAGCAGGCACTGCCATGGAATTAGATCTGTAAGAGGTTTCTTGGGGAAGGAGCAAGGGTAAGCAGGCAAAGTCTGCAGACGAAGATGTAGGCCTGGCTCTGTGTGAAAGAGGAGGAAGGAAGGGAGTGGGATATCTTAGAGTTTTGTGCACTTCTAAGAAAGGTTCATCCCTGTCAATGGAAGTCCTTGCCACAAAGTGTCTCAGTGGAGGACCCCTATCTTGCTGGAATGAACACAGCTTAGCAGCCTCCCTGTGCATGATGGATGGCTGGGAGTGGCCCCTGGGAAGCATGGCCATGGGGCCAAAGTGCGGTGAGTCTAGAAAGGCCGCAGCTGGGGACATCAGCCAGGTGTGCTCCCTAAAGCAGGAGAGGTGAATGGTGCATTTTTATAGCCACCACAGTCATTCATTGCATAATTGACCATTTAACTGGGACTCTGAAGAGTGGAAGAAGGCAATATTAATAATTACACTAGAGCAACAGGTGGTGGCAGGGACCACCCCAGGCAAACTGAAATTTATCATCATGCTGTCACAACCTATGCATCAAAGAGCCCACTCGATGTTCATCAGCACAGATCTTTCCACTTCCTGACATCCCTTCATTCTGGAATTGCTTTCTAGTCCCAACTGTTGCTATAGAAATCTATGGCATCTTTTAAAAGTGGCCTCAAATGTCACCTTCTGAATGTCATCTTCTCATTGGAACCTCTTCATATGTACCTTTCTTGAGATTCTGCCCCAATTCCGGTTATATATTTTAATTCATTTTGAATTATCGCATTCTTGCCATCATACAATAAGATTCCCAAGGCCAGGAACTACGTTTTTTCTTGTTTGGTTTTCTCTTTGGTGACTAGCACAATGTCTTGTGCATACAGCAGGTGCCCATCAAAGGCACACCCTCAGCTCTAGAGAGTGCCAACATCAACTTTCTTCTTTTTTAAAAAAAATATTAAAAAAATATTTCAGAGAGAAAGGGAGAGGGAGAGAGAGAGAGAAACATCAATGAGAGAGAATCATTGATCATCAATGAGAGAGAATCATTGATCATCTGCCTCTTGTAAACCCCATGATGGAGATCGGGCCCACAACCCAGTCATGTGCCCTAGAATGAAATTGCACCTGGGACTCTTCAGTCCACAGGTTGATGCTCTATCCACTGAGCCAAACTAGTTAGGGCCAACATCAACTTTCTTGTGGCATTTCTGTTTTAAATAAATACTTGCATCATTTTGTATTTCTTAAAGACAATTTTTTTCTACATCTTTATAGTTCAGACAGAGAATTCATAAAGAGCCAACCTTGGTGAATGACTTCTTTTATGATTTGCTAATTGCTTTGTCCTTTTTCTGCTGAAAGCCTACACTGAATTACTTCAAGTTCGCCTCAAAAGGGGACTAACAAATTGCCAAATGTAATTTGCACTTTAAACAATAAAACTATTAATGGCATTTTAGCAAGAACAGTCATTATTCTCTTTGCAGCAATAAATCAGCATTTTATCTGTTATACATTGCTTCGTCAGTGTCAAATGGCTCCAGAATAAATCATTTTCTCCTTTCTGCTGTCTGATAAAGAAAACAGGCAGAAGGCAACCCTTGTTCTGCATCCCAGGCATATCATTTTCATGCCTCACGAGTCTGTAATTTATTTCCAGTGATAAACCTCTTGTTGTCCTACACTGGCCAGTGCTCACACATGTCCAAATGCACAAGGGAAGACACAGGTACCTCTTCAATATTAACACCAGAGCAAAGGGGCTTCCAGATGAAGGGCTTAGGAGCCACCCATAGTAAAATTTGGTGGCTATTACAGATTTTAGTAATGGAGCAGTTGTAAAGAGAAAATGTTCTCATAATTAGGCTATATTTTTCAGTCCCACCTCCAGATATGGTTGTAAATATCACATAGTCATTAAATAGGACATGGAGTTACCCTCTTAAGATTAAGCTATTCTATTTTCACTTTGCTAACTAATATATCTAATAAGTTTTACAATCCACCTAATAAATTCTACTTTAAAAAATCCCTTGCACTGAAATTGTCTTGATTCTATGATTTATTTTTCGTACTTCTGAATATAGCACAATACAGTACCACAAAGTAGGCGCCTGATGAATATTTAAGTGAACGAGTTAATAGATGAATGCTTTTCATTTAGTCTGCTTAAGTCACATTAGTTCACAGTATTATTCATTCATCAAAACTAAATACTACCATGTCATCTACATTTATTACAAGCTGGTCCACCTTCTCTATGTTAAAATTTACTGATATTTGGGAGTTATGCTTACTGCCATTTACAGTGCTAGCATTTCAAATATCTGGAATACCTCACAAATATTGTTATGGTTAATGGTGATTAGTTGCTTTTAATATCCTAGACAGAGTGAGAGAAAACAGACTGAAGCTACAGCGTAAGAGATTTAAGTTAGACAGAAAGAACCCAAATCGGTTTGGCTCAGTGGATAGAGCACTGGCCTGCAGACTGAAAGATCCCAGGTTCGATTCCGGCCAAGGGCATGTACCTTGGATGCGGGCACATTCCCAGTGGGAGGTGTGGAGGAGACAGCTGATCGATGTTTATCTCTCATCAATGTTTCTAACTGTCTATCCTTCTCCCTTCCTCTCTGTAAAGATATCAATAAAATATATTTTAAAAAAAGAGTATTGTGACATCAAATCTAATTGACCACTATAGTGGATTAATGAGGGAAGTTCGGAAACCTTCACTCTTAGAAGTCTTTAAAAATAAGATTCATTCTTATCAATTCATACACTATTAAGTATGCCCCTATATAAAGACAGGGCCAGACATTTTACCTTGAAGATCCAGATTCTTTTCCAATTAAATACAAATAATCCTATTTCTAACTACCCACTCTTCAAAATAAAGTGCAATTAACTTTGTTGAATAAGTTATATTCGGAATAAATAAGCAATAGCAATATTTGATTCCTACAATTTGTTTCAATACTAAATCTGTATTCACTGTCCTGAAGTAAATTGTACTATATAAATAAATAAAAGTGTTTATCACAATGATAACAATTAGAAGAGAAATGCTAATAGATAAATTCTGGCTTGTGGTAATTAAGTGAATAGCAATCTGACAAAGAATTTATATTTAAAATCCAAGCACTTTACTATATTTATAGCAATCCCTCTCCACACTGATATTCTTACTGTGGAACTTTATTAATACCACAGCTGAATCTATCATTTCAAAATTCCCAGGCACAAGGCATTGAGAAAATGAAAAACACTTCCTCTGTTATGGAATTTAGAGAAAATAATGCTTTCTTAACAACTGGGGTATATTTTTCTCCTCAAGGTTCAAATGAAAAATTTTTTAAAAATCATGGTAAGACTATGCAATTTATGTTTACACTGCCTTTGTGTTAGGACTCCTGTTACGAGAAAATGCACATATATTACCTTTTTATTGCTTGGGTACAGACTTATTTTGATTGTGGTCATCAGAGCCTGAAGAGTCAAAAAAAAAAAGAACACATTATTCCATTCTCTGTCTCTTTTAAGATAAAGACATTGGACTACAAAGATGTTTTTCTCAACAGCTCAACTCCCTACTGAGAGATACCAATACAAAAGCAGCATTTTGGGTGGGGAGCACAGGAGGAAGCAACCAGAGCTCTTTGCAGAGCAGGTCACAGGTTCCAGTGGCAGACATGCGCCAGAAGACAGGAGTACGTGGGTTACAAAGCACCCAGAGGAAAAGTGACGTTGAAATGAATACACTAAATTCATGGGGAGAATTAGATAAGGTTCAAGGAATAGAAGTGGAAGATTCTAACCATATTAAAAAAAAGTCAACTTTTAGAAAAGGGTAGTAAATAGTGTCTTAACAGCATTAGAACTTTAGAAGTGAGAGCAATCTTGAAGGTTATTTGGAGACTAATCACCCTTAGAAACAGGCCCAGAGAGGGCATATGACTTTCTCAAGATCATTCTATTGCAGGAGGTGGTAACAGAAGCACGCACTGCAAAATTCAGAATAATGAGTGACGGATTCAGAGCCAGTCCTTGTAATGAGTCAGGGTAGCTCCAACTCCCTCTGGAAGACCCTCTCTCTGAGTGTTCCAGGCTTGTGGCTTGTTCCCACGATCTCCAAACCCTCTGAATCAGGTGAGTGACAGGAAACAACAAGTAAGGAATAAAAAGACATCTGCCTATGCTCAAAATGTACTTATTCTGAGCAATAAAAGCAAAAATAAACAAATGGGACTACATCAAAACAAAAAGGCTTGAGGGAAACTATCAACAAAAAGAAAAGACAATCTACTGAATGGGAGAAGTTATCTGAAAATAATATATCCAATAAGGGGTTAATATCCAAAATATATAAAGAACTTATACAATTTAACATAAAAACAACAACAAAGGGTTCAATTAAAAAATGGGCAGAGGACATGAATAGACATTTCTCTAAAGAAGACATGTAGGTAGCCAACAGATATATAAGAAGATGCTGAATCATTAAACATCAGGGAAATGCAAATCAAAACCACATGAGGCATAACACCTGTCAGAATGGCTATTATAAAAAAAAAATCAACAAATAAGTGTTGGTGAGAATATGGAGAAAATGGAACCCTTGTGCACTGCCAGTGTGATTGTAAACTGGTGCAGTCACTATGGAAAACAGTATGGAGATTCCTCAGAAAACAAATTAGAAATTAAATAAATTAAGAATAGAACTACTATACAACTCAGCAATTCCACCTCTGGGTATTTATGCAAAGAAAAAAGAAAACACTAATTCTAAAGTACACATGTACCTCTATGTTCACTGCAACATTATTTAGAACTAGAGGCCTGGTGCATGAAATTCGTGCAAGGGGTAGGGTTGTCCCTCAGCCCAGCCTATACCCTTTTGTAATCCGGGACTGCTAGCTCCTAACCACTCGCCTGTCTGCCTGCCTGATCACCCCTGACTACCTCTGCCTTGGCCCCCACCATCACACCTTCGTCCAGAATGACATCAGAGATTATTTGGCTGTCTGGTCTAATTAGCATATTATGCTTTTATTATTGTAGATAGGTAAGATATGGAAGCAACCTAGGTGTCCATCAATAGATGAATGTAGATATGTATACACATGTGTATAGTATACATGTACACATATGTACATATGCATAGCATATACACACATATATGTATACACAAATATACACATACACACACACAATGGAAAATTACTCAGCCATAAAGAAGGAAATCTTGCCATTTGAACCAATGTGGATGAATTCAAGAGGTATTATGCTAAGTGAAATATGTAAGAGAAAAACAAATACCATAAGAAATCAATTATGTGTGGGATCTGAAAAACAAATGAACAAACAAGACAAAACAGAGATTTATAGATATAGAAAACAAACTGATGGTCACCAGAAGGGAGGAGATGGGAAGATGGGTGAAAAGGTGAAAGGAAATAAAAGGTACAAACTTTTAGTTATAAAATACATAAGTCAGCAGGATGTAATATACAGCACAGGGAATATAGTCAATAATATCATAATAACTTTGCATGGGACAGATAGTTACTGGACTTATCACTGTAAGGTATATAAATGTCAAATCACTGCCTTGGGCATACAAAACTAATATAATATTGTATGTCAACTATGCTTTAATAAAAAAGTACTCATTCTGATGTCCCTAGCTACCGTCTACCTTTTGAATAGCACTCTACTAGTCAGTTCTGCAGAGCAGGCAAAACAAGTGTTATCTTGACATGGTCTAGTCCAGTGGTCAGCAAACTCATTAGTCAACAGAGCCAAATATCTACAGTACAATGATTAAAAAATTTCTTCTGAGAGCCAAATTTTTTAAACTTAAACTTCTTCTATTGCCACTTCTTCAAAACAGACTCGCCCAGGCCATGGTATTTTGTGAAAGAGCCATACCCAAGGGGCCAAAGAGCTGCATGTGGCTCTTGAGCGGTGGTTTGCAGACCACTGGTCTAGTCCATGGAGAGAGACCCGCTGAGAGTCTCTAGGTCTCTAGTGTATGGATTCAGACAACGGGAGGAGCCACACACCTCCCCTCCCAAGGTCCAGCTACTTCAAGGGAGAGAATGATGGTGGAATGCAGAAAAGGGAGGACAGACAAGCCAGCCAGGGAGAGGGTACATAGGTATAAAACTCTAGAACTCAAAGGAGAGCTCATCCATATGTCAGGTCACACAGCAGGGGAGGAGTGCAGGATTATACACATAGTGCTGTTCTGCGTGGGGTTGTCTGTTGTCTGTAATTTAAAGGGATATAATAGACTCCATGCCTAAGACACAAGAGCTCTGAACAAACACTACTAAAACACAAAATATGTGTTTAAAGAGAATTATCCACAACGTGAGGTTTTCTTACACGGCTGGACCAGCGGGATTGCAAAATCCATCATTGTTATGGACCAGAAAGGCAACGAGAAGGGCTTCTTAGAACTTTGAAAGGAAACGTTTTGGATGAACCTCTTAGTCTTGTATTTACATTTAACTAAAAGCACATGGCAGTAGGTGTTGGAGAGATACTCCACTGGAAGACTATATAAAATAAGTACTATTTTTGAAAAAGGAAACTAACAATAGGTAACCTGAAAGTGCCAGACAAGGGCTCATGTACCTTCTCATCCGTTTCTAAGCATTTAGGAATCAGATTTAGGCTTTAGCTGAGCTGCTTTTATTTCAGGCAATATTTAATTTATGCAGACGATTCACCTACAATATTAAATTTGTAACAACAAACAACAGCAAAAGGCTAGAAATACAAGAGGCTTACTTTGATCACTTGACTTAAAACTTCAACCTCTCCTCATCCCCAAACTGACATGCCTCTTACCTTGTTCTATTTTTTTTCATAGCAACTATCGCCTTTATTGCTTATTTTTTGTTTCCCTCCACTCGAATACAAGCTACCAGAGGGCAGGAATTTTTGTCCTCTTTGTTCACAGATGTATCTCATGTCTAGAAAAATGTGCAACACACAGTAGGTGTGCAAAAATGATAGCTGTGTCAGAACAAGACGTGATGAGCTGTAAATACTATACACAAAGCACTACCAGGAATTTCTTTCAATAGAGATAACCTAAGTTAAAAAAAACAAACATTCCAAGTCAGAGGTCAGCAAGGGATGTCTGCCATCAGAAGCAGGTGATTCACTCTAAAGGTTCCAGGGGAACCGATCTCCCTGTAGGTGGGGGGCCAAGCTGATGACCTGCTTCTGCATCTATTTGGGTGTAGGAAGGAAAACTGAGGTAGATACCAATCAGGGTGAAAAAATACTTCACAAGGGTTTGTCTTTGGTAGCCTTGTAATATTAATATTTTTGTATAGCGCTTCCCCAGGCAAAAGGAACGCTTTCATATCTTCCTAACCCTAAATTTGTAACAACCCTTTGAGGCAGTTAGGAGTATTCTATGAATCTCAGAAATATCCCTGTCTTGGTTTAAGAAAGCAAGTACGAATTTAGTACTTTCCCCCATGGCATGGCCAAAGGTAACCCTCCCAAAGGTGGGGACCTAGTTGCCCACTTCCTGCGGTTTCCTGCCAAAGTGCTGAGAGATCAAGTGAGTAATGAGAGAACTCCAAAGTGTCTGCTACCAAACAAGCAGGCATTCCAGGTAGTATTTATTTAAGATTCTGTGTTTCTTAGGTATGCTGGAGGTCGGAGGTCGGCGGAAAAGAAAGGCAGCAGACCCATAGCATAGGTTTACAGGTCGCACTCAAAGCTCTGCCCCAATAAAAAGATGCATTCTTCAAATGGGAGGACATATTCACTGACGATACAGCTGGAAAAAGATTCATATCCAAAATTTATAAAGAACTTAACAACTCAACACCAAAAACAATCAATCAATCCAATAAAAAAGATGCTCAAAATTATCAGAGAAAATTTAAATTAAAACCACAATGAGATTTGCGTCATACCTGTCAGAATGGCTATCATAAATAAATCAACAAACCAGTGCTGGCGAGGATGTGGAGAAATGGGAACCCTGACCAATGGTACTGTAGATGGATGCAGCCACTGTGAAAAGCAGTATAGAGTTTCCTTCAAAAATGAAAAATGAACTACCTTATGACCCAGCAATTCCATATCTGGAAATACATCCCAAGCAACCTGAAACACTAATTTGAAAGCATATATGCACCCCTCTGTTCATTGAAGCATTATTTACAATAGCCAAGATTTGTAAGCAGCCCATCAGTAGATGAGTGGGTAAAAAAAGCTGTGGTAGATTTACACAATGGAATACTACATAGTCGTAAAAAAGAAGGAAATCTTGCCATTTGCAACAGCCTGCACGCACCTGGGAAGCATTATACTAAGTGAATTAAGCCAGTCAGACAAAGACACGGACCATATGATTTCACTTATATGTGGAATCTAATGACCAAAATAAGTTAACCAAAAATAAAAACAGACTCATAGATAGATAACAGACTGACAGCTGTCAGAGAAGAGGGGGATTATGGGTCTGGTTGAAAAAGTGAAGGGATTAAGCAACAAAACAAAACAAAAAAGCCTTCCTTAACACAGACAACTGTATGACTATTACCAGAGGGAAAGGGGAGTGGGGGAGAAAGAAGAATATAAAGGGGGGAAAGGATAAATGGTGACAGAAGGAGACTTGACTCATGGGAGTGAACACACAATACAGAATATAGATGATGTATTATAAGAGTGGTCGGCAAAATCATTAGTCAACAGAGCCAAATATCAACAGTACAACGATTGAAATTTCTTTTGAGAGCCGAATTTTTTAAACTTAAACTTCTTCTAATGCCACTTTTTCAAAACAGACTTGCCCCGGCTGTGGAATTTTGTGGAAGAGCCACACTCAAGGGGCCAAAGAGCTGCATGAGGCTTGCAAGCCGCAATTTGCTGACTACTGTATTATACAAATGTACACCTGAAACCTACTTAGTTCTTTAGCCTATGTCACCCCAATACATTCAATTAAAATATATATTTAAAAAGAAAGAAAAAACACACAAAACTCTCCTGTGCAGAAACTGTTCGATAACGTTGGGGAAGGAGCGACCTAAAATGCAACTCACCAAAACCCAGAAAGACATGGAAAGCATGGAATGGGCAGGTCTTGAGACTCTCATCTCCACGCAAAGAGAAATTATGCAGTACTCAGAGAGAAGAGATGGTATGGTAGCTGGGGAGAATTAACAACCAAAGGGGATGAATCAGCTCAGCGTCTGAAAACACCTACAGGTTCTGTTGAGCCTGCCCGCACTCTTCTACAGCTTCAAGCTCACAAACAGGAAATTGCTGGCTGTGACAACCTGACTCTCATCCTCCTGAGAGAAAAGTTTGCCCCAAAGTGCGGAGCCAAAGGGTGAGATGTGAAGAACACGAGTTCAAGTTCGGGTATGTGGCGTTTAGTGGAAAGAAACAATTTTCAAACATATAGGAGTTATTTTGGCTTTCAGCACTGGGCTCAATACTGGCCAACATCTTCACTAATAGCCCAATACTTCATAGAAATGAAGAGAAATAAAACTGAATTAACAAGAGACTTGTGAAGACCTGAGATGAACTTGTTCATTGATTCATATGTTCATTCACTCATGACATTCTGCATTAGGATATATTCCAGAAACAGAAAACTCTTAACTGGCCTAAAAAAGTAAGAAGATTTATTGTTTCATACAAAGAGTTGCCTAGAGGTAGCATTGTCCCAGGATGGGTTTAAATTAGCAGCTCAACAGCATCATTGTAAGGATCCAGGCTCTCTCCATCTTTGCACCTGTTTTGATTTGATTGGACCAACCAAACATCCACTTCCTGGGTCAGGGATTGGGGCTGGAACCAGCTGCACTAGAACCAGTAAATACTTCAACCAACTCAAGGTGTGCTGGCAAGAAAGGGGCTAATGAGCATTGGAAGGGCTACCAGAGATAGCTATACATGGTCCCTCAACAAGTGTCATTGTGCATCTGCCATGTGCCATTCCCATGCTGGTCACCGGAAACACAAAGATAAAGAGCTGCTTGCCTATGGAAGCTTAGAGAATAATGGGGGAGACAGACATTTATGAAATAACCATGCAAATAAAGATAAATGTGAAACTGTAATAAATGCTTTCCTTTAAAGGTACACAGTGCTGTGAGAGCATAATAAAGGAAACTTAGGTTAGATTGTGGGGGTGAGGGGTAGGAAAGGTATTCCTGGAGAAGGGACATTGAAGCTACTGCAATGGAGGATGGAGATGCATTTCCGACAGAGGGAGCATATGGAGTGGCCAAGTGGAAAGAGGGAATATAACACATTCAAACACTGTCCCCTGACAGAGACAGGGGGTGAGTTTGGAGCAAGATGAAGCTGAAGAGGAGCCAGACCACATGAGTTGTACTACATAATGGAAGAAAATATTAACAAACATTTTTTTTTAAACTTTAAAAATCTTAGGTCTTTTGTTCACATCGTTTGACACAAAACAGAGCTCTAAAATGTCTTAGTGCACGGATGCTGTGAGCATATTAAATGGCCACTGGATCCGTGTCCTTCCAGTTGCTTCACTTAAGAGTCCCACAGAAAGAAAGGCGGGGCCAGGGGGTGAGGAGGCAAGGCATGAATGTGCCTGGAGCCTGGGCTACATAGTGGTAACGGTCTCGGACAGGAAGGAAATAAGTAAAGAGGAATAGAGATGGTTAATAGCAAGATGTGAGAGGTTAAGTAGGGGCTGCAGGAAGACCCAGGAGCATCATGATTGGAGGGACTCTGCTGAGTTCCTCCATCCCATACCTTTAGGGGAAACTCTAGCGTTTACCTTCTCCCTGTGTTCGGGGGAGGTAACAACAGTGAGATCGCAGAACTCAGTTTACCTCTGTGCTTTTTGGGGATGTGCTTGCTTACTTAACCAGAGAGTATACAAAATTTATTCAAGAGTCTTCTCCCAGCAAATAAAAAAAATACACATTAAGAATAAACAAGACTACCACTTCTTCATGGGGCTGAAAAATATTATCTCTTACTCTGATTCCTTATCACTATAAACCAACTCATAATCTTTCAATAGCTGAGTATAAATGGTCTAATTAACCACCCTGTGCCCTTCAAATGCTTAAGAATTTCCATGGTGACTAACCATGCATTTCTTCTACCACATGGATGAGCATGTAACTAAATGAGCTCTCATCCTCCAAAGCAGGCATTTAAAGTGTGACAACATCATCTCTGAGAAGCTTGGCCCTTTTGAATGAGATAACTAATTACTGGGTGAAAAGGCAGTCTTTTCCCCACTGGGAAATCAACTACGTGGTGTAGTGGAATGAAAGGCATGGACCATGGCGAATCAGGTCTGCAAAAACAGTAAACAAAACAAGCCACAGAACAATTAACACATGGGGATGAAGCAAAACAGCACCAGCCGCACAACTGATTTGATTTTAAGAAAACTGAATCTGTTTTTTAGGAAGAAAGGGAGAGTCAAAATACACACAAATATATAGATTTGTGTCCTTTCAAAGTGAATACTTCCAGTTGCTCCACTAAGAGTCATATATATATATATATGAAACAAAACACCCTGCATGCAAAGGAAGATCACTAAGAGCAAAGGAAAACTCAGATACACAGACCCCATAGACAACACAAATTACTTCATCTGAATTATCCTACAAAATTAGTAAGTGGCCCTTATACATATATTTTATCACTCGGGAATACATCCCATGTGTCTTCCAGAATCCCAAATGCTAACAAACACACAGTGTTGAACCATGGAGATGGTCCTCCTTTCGTAATAGGGACATAACCTGTTTCCTCTAGATCAGGTGTAGCTGGTAACTGAGAGCCCCTAGATACTATAGTAACACAGAGAAAAGGAAATGGATGATGAAAGCACAGGTAATTCAATGAGCTGGTGACATGATTATGTACAAAAACTAGGGAGATGAGAGAGGCCGAAAACATACACACAGTACCCACTACGTCCCATTTTAATTCAATGAAACTGCATATATATTTGAGATTTTTATCATAAGCAATATAAAAAACTGACAATAAAAGGCTATATGAATGGAATGTTGGTTAAGTGTCAAGCACAAAAAGAATCATATTTACTTTAACGAGCTTTTGAACAAAGTGTGCATACTCTTGACATCAGCTGATGAGCTTACAGTTTCTTCTTCAACAACGCTTCTTTAAATTAAACATAAGCTTGTTTTTGGTATCTGCAAAATACACGGGGTAAAATTCAAAGTTTTAGAAAGGCCGTTGCCATAGAAACACACGACTCCCTGAAAGAGCAATTCATTGTCTCTTAAGGGGACCTGTCATTACAGATATTTATTCAGTGTCTGTGTGTGCGCGCGAGAGGCCGCAGACAATGCATAATGGACAGTCAGCACACACACTGGACAAATACACAAATTAAATAAGTCAAGTACTTTAAGTAAGGGGCGATGGGCTCCATTGTTGTGTGTGTGTCAAGGGTTGGGGGTTGGAATCATGTGAGCCAAACCCTGTGATGCTGCTGAAACACAGCCATCAAAAAAGGATTTATTTAAAACACAATTCTGCAACAATCTGGACATTGCACAAGTTATCACTATACACTACTTTCTGTGAATTCTTTTAAAATGTAGATGCAAGTACTAGAAATAGCCCTTACAAAAATAGCTTTATTTTTATTAGGAGAGTAGACTCAAGCTAAAAACAAAAACAAAACCAACAAACTACATGGGAATAGTGTACTGCAGACTTTTCAAATACATAGTGTCAGTATACTTAAGACAAACACTATCTCTTTATTAGATACTTTTGTGCAGCATTCCAAAAATGCCACCCAGTTTTTAGCCAGACGAGACTATAGTTCTTCAGATTTTGGTCCCTCTTGAGACAAAGGAACCCCATAAAGACAACATTGAAGGTGGATTTTTAAATCAAACAACTTATTGGTCCTTAGGGAAGGATTTCCACTCTAGGGCTTTCCCCAGAAAAGGCCAAATTATCACACTGTCCTTTGATGATGACCTCACCTTAAATAGGAGGAAACACAATAGGTATTTTAAGGGGTTATACTCCCCAAAATCCTACAATAAAAATTTGGTATTAAAAAAATTCAAGCCATCTGAATCATGATTTGTATGAAATGTGACTTTTTCTGTAGATTTATTTATCTGTGATCAGTACTAATGTTTTGAAAATCTTATTCATTACCACAGTAATATTTTTCTAAAGAAACACAAGCATTTGTAAACATTGCATATTTAATCCCTGTTAGGTAAATTATAGTTACTGTTAACTAAAACTTCTGGATGGCAAGACTTATACCATCCCTCATGATTTACCCCAAATCACAGATGTTGATCTTCTAACATTTAAAAAAATATGTATAAACAATAATACACACATGTGCTTATTTGCATATGCAAATATAAAATGTATAATAATTAGGCATCGTTGCACAACTGATTACAAAGTTATTTAAGGACTAACTCAGAAACTAATCAAGTCAAATCTAGGCAACCTGGACTTATTATCATCAGTTGACATTATTCTTAAAAAAAAAAAAAGTCAGAATGTTTAAAATCTCACCTTCCCATTGCTAAATGTAACAGATGAAAATCCAGCAGTGGTGGGTAGACCACAGTGCCAACCACAGACATGAGGGATCAGTCCAGAACTACTTGAAGACATCATATAATCAGGCAATGGAACAAACTAGCATCTGTGTGGTAGTGACAGGTATGAATATGTGTCTAGGAAGAAGTGGAGCATCTGACCAGATGAATTTACTTGAATTTCACGATAGGAGTGCGCTACTTCTTTAAGACCCAGACCAACCAGGATTTCCTCAGGGAAGCTTCTCTGAGACCTGGGCTGAGTTCAGGGATGCTATTTCAAAATATTTCCTGAATCTCCACTACAGCACATCCTCAATGATTTTCAGACACCAGCTTTCTAGAAAGCTTCTTGATTCAATCATAAACTTAAAGACAGTGCCCTTATCTGTCTTATACATCTCTGGACTCCAGAATTGGTAGAGCTCAATAAATATTTGGTGAATAAATGAATGAATGTAAACACTAGATTTATTTAAGTTACTAATGATTTTATCTATCAGATAATTTATTAATTTGGTGAATATCTAATGAAAATGGGGTGGATTAAAAGAAATAATGATTTTTACTTATCTCAAAAAAATTTAGAGACCAGAGAGATCTGTCCATTAATATGGATTTTAATTTCCTAGAACAAGGAAACAAAGAACAATCATGATATTCTTTACTTAAAACCTAGAGGGCTAAGGAATTATCCACACATCATCGCTACTGTCCATCATTTAATCTTGAAGGAACAATGCTCTGGGCATGAAAGATGAGGTTACACAATTACAGTCCACTCTTGGCACATGTCTCAAATCTGTAAATATGTCCTGTGTTTTGAAAACAGATATGTAGTTGGTTTTTAAAAAATAACAAAAGAGAATTATGTTGATCAAGTAAAAATAATTGATATGGCCTTCAATTCTTCTAAAATCCTGAAAAGCTTATTTTTCTTAAGCATACCAGTCACTAATTAAGGTAAAAACACACACAACGAAAATAAACAAAGTGCCTTCTTTTGCCCTAACTGGTTTGGCTCAGTGGATAGAGTGTCAGCCTGCAGATTGAAGGGTCCCCGGTTCAATTTTGGTCAAGTGCATGTACCTTGGTTGCGGGCACATCCCTGGTGGGGGGTGTGCAGGAGGCAGCTGATCGATGTTTCTCTCTTATTGATGTTTCTAACTCTCTATCCTTCTCCCTTCCTCTCTGTAAAAAATCAATAAAATATATATTTTTAAAAAGTGCCTTCTTTTGTTTCATTAATCCTCATCTGAGGATATTTTTTCTATTGATTTTTAGAGAGAGTAGAAGGGAAAGAGAGAGAAAAAGACTGATGTGAAAGTGATATCATTTGGTTGTCTCCTGCATACATCCCAACCTGCAACCCAATGCCCTTGACTGGGAATCCAACCTTTCAGTGCACAGGCTGACACTTTAACCACTTAGATACACTGGCCAGGGCTCACCTCTCCCTTAACACAATCAACTTCTCTAAAGATGACATACATATACAGAAGACTTTGGAAAAATTGTCTAGTGGGGATTTAGTTGAGAGTCACATGAAGACTTCCAACAGCTCAGAGAGTCTCTGTCTTCACAAAAAGGACAGGTTCTCCATGCCGCAATTGTTTGACAAACACACCATGGTGGTCTTTTTACTTCTTCTGACATAAGTGAAACAGCTTCTTGATTCTATGTATTGAAGGCATCAGGAAAAAACAACGAAGTGATAAATATTTACAATACAGATTTAATTTCTCTACAGTAAATTTCTCAGCAGATTTTCTTCTATCCCACTAATTTTTACTTCAATTTGAAAAGAGTAAATAAAATGTGAAGGCCTAAAAGGATCCATTCACCTTTTCAGAATCAGTTATCTAAGAACTAATTTTTCAAACAACCTAATCTAGAGCATTATTTTAACAGGAGTATTTAAACTATAAATTTATAAAACTGTTAAAAATTTTTTACAGAGAACAAAAGATGTTGTCTTCATTGTTAGTATGTTTTTATTGATTTTTAGTGAAAGAGGATAGGAGAAGGATAGAGAGGTAGAAACATGGATTAGATCAATTGGCAGCCTCCTTTCACCCCCCTAACCTCTTGGTTCATTGGTCAATGCTCATCCACTGATCCACACTGGCCAGCTGTCTTCATCTTTAAAAAAAATAATATACACTACCATTATGTAAAATAACAAAAACTCTTATCCATTCATGACACTTCAGGAATGAATCTGTCTATACAACTTCGTTTCCCAGAGAGCTGAAAAACTCCAGAGTTTTCTTAAGATAGAAATATTTCCAAAGTATAGCACATATCTTTATATATCTCCATGATCAGGCCTTAAACACATATTTATTTCCTTGATAAGTTATAATTGAAAATACTATAAACTATAAGTATAGTTTAAAATGCTAAACATGTAGCATCATAGATGAAATATGTGTGCTGTGGACCACAGGGCAGCAAGGATCCCATTTGATCCTCACCATACCCTGAAATCTGTCCTGTCCAAAAAATATATATATATCCTGTTGTCAACTTCTATTTGGCTCAGTTGTGTCTTCCTCACAGAGGCAGCATGACTTTATGGGGAGTACCATGTTGTTTTGAAAAACTAGTTAGTGAAGCAAAGGCTGAAGAAGATTCCTGACACCTGGTTTTCCTGTTCCCTAGGTGGGCATCTGCTGGATGTTGCTGTCAGTTCCCTCTGACAGCTAAGGCTTCCACCTGGAGAGGCTCTCAGAATTCTGGGCCAAGATGCACTCACCCAGTTCTGAAGGTTGGGAGTTCTCTAATGCCTCACTTTTTTTTTTTTGGCAAAGTAATCTTATAAACTATTGGTAGAAAGAAACTGGCACAATCTCTTTGAAAGGGCAATTTGGAGTCCTCTCTCTCTTTCCGGACATGGAAGTGTATGAATGTATATACTCTTTGACCTGGAAAATTTCTTTCTAGAAACTTAGCCACACCATTGATTATAAAAGTAAACTTTTGCTAAACCTCTAACATTGGGGATTAGTTAATAAAATAATGGAGTCCAACAATGAAAACCTATACTGCCATTAATATTTTAGACTAGAGGCCCGGTGCACAAAATTTGTGCACTCAGGGGGTGTCCCTCAGCCCAGCATACACCCTCTCCAATATGGGAACCCTGTGGGATCAGGCCTAAACTGGCAGTCAGACATCCATCTCACAATCCAGGACTGCTGGCTCCTAACCACTCACCTGCCTGCTAGCCTGATCACCTCCTAACTGCTCCTCTGCCAGCCTGATTGCTCCCAAATGCCCTCCCCTGCCAGCTCGATTGCCCCCCAACTGCCCTCTCTTGCCAGCCTGATTTCCCCCAACTGCCCTCTCCTGCTGGTCATCTTGTGGTGACCATCTTGTGGTGGTCATCTTGTGATGATGTGAGGGCATCGTGCAAGGTGTGAGGGTCACCTAGGCTTTAATTAGTATAGATGATGCAGTCCTATCTTAGTTGAAACATGAAGATTTATATATATATATATTATTAAGTTAAAAATTATATGTCGTGTACATAGGAAAAAGTCTGAGGAATATATATTAGAGGTTCCCAAATGATTTTGGAAGCTCTTACTTAGAGTCTCATAATTAAAAAAAATATATATTTTATTGATTTTTTTACAGAGAGGAAGGGAGAGAGAGTTAGAAACATTGATGAGAGAGAAACATCAATCAGCTGCCTCCTGCAGACTCCCTACTGGGGATGTGCCTGCAACCAAGGTATGTGCCCTTGACCGGAATTGAATCTGGGACCTTTCAGTCTGCAGGCTGATCCCCTATCCACTGAGCCAAACCAATTTTGGCTCATAATTTTTTGACAGTGGCTCCAGGCCAAAACAAGTATCTAACAGAGTTCTGTTTAAGTAGTTAGGTCCAAACAACTTAATAAATATTTATGTCGTAATGACTTAGTAGCTATTTGAACTGCTATTTTTTCCTTGTTACTGCCCCAAAACTTATTAATAGAATGTGTGTAGCTGTGGGGCATGCATACTTCAGATTTTGGAATCCGATAGGACAGCATTATCTTCATTTTCTCTTCCACACTGGTTTGCACATGGTACTCAATTTTTTTTATTGTGTTACATGTATACATATCTCCCCGATGCCCCCCTCCCTCCCAGGCATACCCCAACCCCTCAGTGTCTATGTTCGTTGGTTATGCTTATATGCATGCATACAAATCCTTTGATTGATCTCTTATCCACCCCACCTCTCCTTAATCTTCCTGCTATAATTTGACAGTCTGTTTGATGCTTTACTGCCTCTGTATCTATTCTTTTGTTCATCAGTTTACTTAGAAAAAACTCAGCTATGCCTGGCAGGCATGGCTCAATGGTTGAGCATCAACCTATGACCAGGAGGTCATGGTTCGATTCCCAGTCAGGGCATATGCCTGGGTTGTGGGCTTAATCCCCAGTGTGGGGCATGCAAATCAATGATTCTCTCTCATTATTGATGCTTCTCTCTCTTTCCCCCTCTCCCTTCCTCTTTGAAATTAATAAAAATATATAAAATAAAACACACACACATACACACAAAAACACCTCAGTTATCATAGAAAACTCAGTTTTGCAAAGATATGGAATGGAATATGATCTAATGTTAAAACTGTGAACTACCTCCAACAAGGTGCTGGATAGATGTATTTTCCTTGATGACAGAAAATACTGTGTGGCAATTTTGTGACTTTCTATGGTGCCCCCAAGCACCTTGGCACACAGCTTGGGGATGGCTGCTACCTAACGATATTAACAGCTACTTTCTCTCAGGTTCTGAGTGATTAAAAACAAGAGAGATTGTCTGAACCTTTCTCAATAAACATGTTTACTTTTCACAATGAAAAACAACAACAACATTAAACTGATTTATACATTTTCAAAAGTTTATTTCCCTTTAGCTTAAACAACAAACACTTATTTCTTACTGTTCTGGAGGCTTCGAAGTCTAAGATCAAGGCCCCAGCCAATTAGGTGTCTGGTGAAGACCCCTTCCTGTCTTTTTCCAGTGGAAACTTGATTTGTCCTTAAAAAAAAAAACTGCTCTCTTCAATTTTTCACTCTTAGACAAGTCTAAGCATAAACAGCATCAAAATTTGAAAGTCTTGAGTGATGCCTTAATCCTAGAAACCCCCCTCCTGACAAACCTTGTGCAAAAACTCTTACTATGCTGAACCTTCTCCAATTGGTGCACAGATAGGATCTGTGAAGTCATCGGTGTCAGGACACTAACCCAGACGTTCACCCCACTTCCTGCGGGCAGCCACTACAATAGTTTAACAATAGGCTCTCTGTCCCCCAGCTGATGTGCTTGTAAAAGAGCATGGTCATGCCCTCGTGGGAACCGAGCTGCACGCGGTCCTTCGCTCTTGGTCTGCAGAGCTGCCGTCTCCAGGTTAACAGGGGTCCTTTTGAAACAGTGCCTGCTGCTTTTCACCCCGAGTCCACTGCTGTGTCTTTAAAGGCCTCCACTGCTCTTTGTCCTGCTGGTTACTTCTGCCATTTGTCAGTTTTCGCACCAAAGAAATGAATGGCTTTTATAACAATTGGAACTTTCAGAACCAACCGAGTGAGTTAAGTATAACAGATATTTCACCCCCTTTGGTATTTAGTTGTTTTATCCCTTGTGCGAGTAGGTGCCCCAAAAGGAATATTTTCCACTTTAAAGCTATTTTTAAAACCTGAGGATTTAAAAGTTTTGGCATTGAAGTGTTATTGTGATCGATGTTTTGAAATCATTTACTTGGTTACTAAAGAAGGGGCTAAGAAATTACGTACTTAAACTTATTTTTCCAATCTAGGACGCTCTATAAATATAACTTAACCTTTACAAATTTAAGTTAGAATAATGCTGCAATAGTAGAATGTTTAAAGTAAATCTTGGCATGAATTTTAATAGAAATGAATCCTAACATTCTTAGATCTCTTAAAAATGAAGAAATTACGATCTTCCAATCCTCCTTTACCTGCATAGTTATTCCCTACAGTACTGTGTCTTTTAACATACCATACAGTGTACTTATTTATCTTATTACTTGCCTATCTCCTCCAACCAGAATGTAGGCTCAATAGGGGCAGGGCTTTTTGTCTATTTCAGTTACTGATATATTGTAGCATGTAAAACAGCCTGGCTATTGTAGGAATCAATAGGTATTTGTTGAAAATAAAGTGAATGAGTGACTAATTCTGAAATATGTTTTATAATTCCATTTTAGAGGACCAAAGAAGAGAAAATCTTTTATTTTATTTTATTATTATTTTTATTTAATAAATCTTTATTGTTCAGACTATTACAATTGTTCCTCTTCCTCCACCACCCCCCCATAGCTCCCCTCCACCCGGCTCCCACCCCACCCTCTGCCCTTACCTCCTCCCCCATTGTCCTCATCCATAGGTGTATGATTTTTGTCCAGTCTCTCCCTGCACCCCCCTCACCCTTTCCTACTGAGAATTGACACTGCACTCCCTTTCTATGCCCCTGATTCTATTATATTCACCAGATTATTCTGTTCATCAGATTTTTAATTCACTTAATTTTTAGATTCACTTGCTGATAGATATGTATTTGTTGTTTATAAATTTTTATCTTTACCTTTTTCTTCTTCTTCCTCTCCTTTTTTAAAAATTAAATCTTTATTATTCAGATTATTACATTTGTTTCTCTTTTTTCCCCTCCCTAGCACCCCTCCATCCAGCTCCCATCCCTCCCTCTGCCCTTAGCTCCCTCCCATTGATCTCATCCATAGGTGTATGATTTTGTCCAGTCTCTCCCTGTACACCCCTCACCCCTTCCCCCCTGAGAATTATCAGTCCACTCCCTTTCTGTGCTCCTGATTCTATTATATTCACCAGTTTATTCTGTTGATCAAATTTTTAATTCACTTAATTTTTAGATTCACTTGTTGATAGATATGTATTTGTTGTTCATAATTTTTTGGCTTTTACCTTTTTCTTCTTCCTTTTCTTAAAGAGTACCTTTCAGCATTTCGTATAATACTGGTTTGGTGTTGATGAACTCTTTTAGTTTTTCCTTATCTGTGAAGCTCTTTAACTCTGATTGATATCATTCAATTCTGAATGATAGCTTTGCTGGGTAGAGTAAATCTTGCTTGTAGGTTCTTGCTGTTCATCACTTTGAATATTTCTTGCCACTCCTGTCTGGCCTGCATAGTTTCTGGTGAGTAATCAGCTGATAATCGTATGGGTGCTCCCTTGTAGGTGATAAACTGTTTTTCTCTTGCTGCTTTTAATATTCTCTCTTTATCTTTTGCTCTTGGCATTTTAATTATGATGTGTCTTGGTGTGGTCCTCTTTGGATTCCTGTTTGGGATTCTGTGTAAGCATTGAAGCCTATATCACTGGAAGGTAAAGTCCTCAGTGGGTACACACACACACACACACACACACACACACACACACACACACACACCCCTCCCCAGGAAGAGAAGAAAAAAAGGTTATGTTTTAGTGATGGAAGAGAAGGAACAAAAAGGAAAAAGTTTCCTCAGAAAATTCCAAAGCCACTCTTACAGTGTTTGGGATCAGAAATTACACATCTTCTCCCAAACTCAAACATTTAGGTGGCAGTGCCACAGAGCCCTGTGGTTCAGTACTCAAACACAGGGCAGAAGCAAATGCAAAGCCTCTCTAGAACAATGGACTTTAAATACAAGTTTCAAAGGATTTTCATACACAGAATCACAAGTAAAGAGTTCACAAAGAAAAATCACAAATACAGAAAGAAGTAAGCTGCCATGAACAAGGGTGACAAAAAAACTGCAGAATCAAACCCTCAAGGGCTGCAGGTATTGAATGTGTCAGATATATAATAAAAAGACAGATATGTTTAAGGCGTCTAAAGAGAGAAAACAGGGTATTAAATACGTTTTTAAAATTGCAATACCAAAAATAAATAGGCAGGTTTGAGAAAGAACTAAAAATAACTTCTAGAATGAAAAATACAATACTTTTAATTAGAGATACAGTGGGTGAGTCCATTATCAAATTGGACTTAGCTGAAAGGGAATTAGTGATTTAAAAGATAAAGAAATTGTACGCAAGCTTGCACAAAGGTAGAAAAAAAATGAAAACAGAAAGATTAAAAGTTATGGCGAATGGAGTATGAAGGAAAATATAGACAATGAAGGAAAGGAAGCATTAGAAATTATCAGACTTGAGATTTTCCACAAAAATCAATCATGAAAACTTCAAGAAGCCAAGTAAATTCTATGAGGACTAAACACATTAAAAGAAATCTTCACCCCAATAAAGCTTGGTAAAATTGCAGAACACTATCATCAAATAAAGACCTTCAAGACAGGCAGAAGGAAAAAACAGATTACCTTCAAATGACTGAATATTATATTTATAAAATTAAATTTAGAATATTCTCAATAGAAGAGAAATCTGGAGAAGATATATTTAAAATATTGAGAGAAAGTAATACTGAACATAATATAGAACTGTGTATTAAAAGTTACCTTCCACAAACAATGGCAAATAAAGGCATCTTCAAACAGAAAATAACAAATTTATTTCCAAAAGCATGTATTAAAGGAACTTCTATAGGACATGCTTCAGAAAAAAGGCAAGGTGATTTGGGATGATCAAAGAATGGTGAGCGAAGAAAACAGTAAATATTTAATTAAATTTAAATAAACATAGACCACATAAAAATGCGGACTGTATATACATTATAATAATGTATAATATAACAATAAGATAAAAGTAAAAACTGAATAACAACAGCATACTAAGTTGAAAAAGAATGATCAGATTAAAGAATTCTAAGATTCCTGAACTCTTTGGGAGAAGAGAGAAAAGACTATGTAATAGACTCATTATGGTAAATAGTATGCTAATACTTCGAGGGTAAGCACTGAAAGGAATAGTATATAAAACTGCCAAACTTGTAGAAGAAAAAAACATCTAAAATAATTAAAGTGCAATTTGACCAAACATCCTTCCCAGATGAAGCTGGGGCTGTGAGGGAAGCCCAGGCCCCAGGTGTCATAGGGAAGTTGGCGCTGGCAGCCAGGGGAAGGAAGGCCTACTCTTGCACGAATTTCATGCATTGAGCCTCTAGTGAAATTATAAAAGCAAAAAAAAAAAAAGCAACTCATTCAACCTAAACAAAGGCAATTTAAAAAAATAAAGCACAGAAAAAGTAGGACCAATAGAAACCAAAATATAAGATGGATACAAATGCACTATTATTTTAGGTTTGACTGAAAACACAAATGTAAGCAACCCACTAAACAATAGAAATAGACTACAATTTCTAGTTAAAAGACAAAGACTGTCTGATTGAATTAAAAAACAGAAAACCCGTTCACACAAACACTTGAATGTTCATGGCAGCTTTAATTATAATAGCATAAAACTGGAAACAGCCAAAATGTCCATCAGCTGGTGAATGGTTAAACAAATGGTGGTATATCCATAAAAAAATAAAAATAAATAAAATACTGATACATGTTATAAGATGGATGAATCTCAAAAGCATTATGCTAAATGAAAGGAGTCAAACACAGAAGACTACATCTTGTATGATCCCATTTCTATGATATTCTAGAGAAAACAATACTGTAGTGATGACAAGCAGATCAGTGGTTTCTGGGGGCCAGAGCCGAGGGAGAGAAACTGACTGCAAAGGGCATGAGGCACTTTCTGATGTGACGGAAATGATCTACATCTTTGTGGTGGTGGTGGTTACATGACTGTATACACTTGTCAAAATCCATCCCACTGTGCATTTAAAATGTGTGACTTTTACTGTATATAAATGATACCTTTGCAAAGCTAATAAGAAAGAAAAAAAATACAGTTATGGTATTTGCAAAACACAAATCTAAAACCTTTTGTGCTCTTGAAATAAGGAATTGGAAAAAGATATTTGCAGGAAAATATTAACCCTAAAATCTGTTCTAGCTAAATTAAGCATATACAAAATTACTTTTAGGCAAAGACATTAAGAGGGTTATGAAATATTAGTAAAAGTAATTCACCAAGGAAACATAATACTTAACAACCAAAATTCAAAGATCCTCATGGAGAAACTGATCATAAGACATCTTATTTGTAAACATAAATGCAAAAATCTTTAACAAAATGTTAGCAATTCAAATCCAGGAATTTATAAAGAAAAATTACATGCCTAAGTTTGAGTTATTCCATAATACATGGCTGTTCCAGTATCAGCCAATGTTATTCATTACATTAGCAGATTAAAGAAGAAGAAAACACAGGATGAGGAGGATTTCAAGGGATGCAGAAAAAGCACTCAATAAAATAGAATAATCATTCGTGATTAAAACTCTTAGTGATAAAAGAATAGAATGACATTTCCTCAAATTAAGAAGGGAATTAAAATTATATAGATTATAAAGGAAAAAAAAACACACACAAAGCTAACATTGGTTACAAATGATATAATTATTTAAGTAGAAAGCCATAAAGAATCTACAAATTATTGTTATTAATAAAGAGGCCAATAAGGCTACCACATACATGATAAAATGCAGGGCCCTTCAACATTAAAATAGCTTGAACACCAATTGAATTGTAGTAAGCACAATGAAACATGATATAGCAATGAAAATGAGTTAACAAAAGTTAAACACATCAATATGGATAACTCTCAGAACATAATGCCTTGGCAGGTGTAAGTGACAAAATAATCACTTATATAATTCCACTTATATAAAGGTTAAAATAATATAGTATATTATTTAGGGGTACATACATATGTGGTAAAATGGAAGAAAAGCAAGAGAGTGATTAATGCAAAATCCAGGAAGGTAGTTGGGAAGAGGAGAGAAGTATGCATGGGTTCCAATAGTAGTGATAATGTTCTTGAGATGAGGAGTAGCGATGTGAGTGTCTCATTTATTTTATTTTTTTAAATGTACCAATATGCTATATGTTCCTTCTATATGTATGGCATTCTTCCTAATTTAAAGAATTAAATGAACTTGAGTGAACTTTGTCACAATGCACATTTTAAATATTGTAATATTATTTCAAGTTGAAAAACACAGACATTTAGGAAGTTGTTTTTCTGTATCTAAGTTTTAAATTAATATTTATTATTCTTAACTCATAGAAACGTTGAGAGTCCTCATTCATACAATGATTTTCCTAATATACTGAAATCATAAGAAACTCTCATGACAAGTATTTTCTTCAGGATTGGTTATTTTATTTTAATATCTTATTGAGGTATAATCAACGTATAACATTACATTAATTTCAGGTAAACAATGTAATGACTCAATATTTGTATATAGGTTTTAAAGGTACAGAGCAAAACAACTGTGTGTTCACAACTGCCTGCATAAGACAGAAGAAAAACAACAAATGAACAAATGCTAAGGAAAGAACATTCACTAATAAGTAATGCCAAAAAGGCTTGAATTCTTATATTAAAAACAAGTTCTCAGAGGAAAAGACCTAATCTCTTCTTTTAAAGGATAATCCTTTAAAGCAGAAATTTTGCACAAAAATAATGAGCTGATCAATGTCAGAAAGAGTTGAAAATATTTTCCCTTTTCATAAAATGTTTTTAAATTGTCAATATAATTAAGATGATACTGATGATCCAGCCATCTGGATGCCCCACACAAAATATCCCAAATGGTACTCATTACCTACCCTTCAAAATCAGTCTTGGGTGACAGGGTCGCCCAAGCCAGACCCACTGCTTATCTCCCACCAGCCCTCATGCTGCCCCCTCCTCCAATTTATCCTCTTCCCCTCTGCAGAGCAATCTTTATAGAACACAAGTGTTACCCCATTACTTCCCAGCTTAAAAATCTTTCAGTATTGATCCATATCCACACAGAATATAACCTCCAAGCCATAGAGAATATGGTCCTCTTTCTACTGTCCTTTCTTCTTCTCTGCCTATATGCTTTAAATATGTTTTTATTGACTTTAGAGAGAAAGAGGAAAGGAGAGGGAGAGACAGAAACATAAATAATGATTGGCTGCCTCCTGCACACCCTCTGCTGGGTATCGGCTCCCCTGCCCCCACAACCCAGTTATGTGCTCTGACCCAGAACTAAACCAGCAACCTCTTGGTGCATGGGCCGGCGCTCAACCACTGAGCCACACTGACTTGGAGTGCCTACAAGCTTTAGACCACAGCATTATAATCAATGAAGCTTTACTATAATATGAACATGCTAAATTAATGTTAATATTAAGTATTATTTTTAATGGGCCCATACATTAGAATACTGTATATTTTTTTCTCTTCTTAAAAAACCCTGACTACCTCAAAATTATTATTCATCTTCAAAAATCTGTGAAACACCTCCATTCTGAAGGCTTCCCACATCACTCTAGTGTACACTCCTTATGTTGCTGTCATTACAATGAACACATGCTGATTTAGTTATCTGTAGCTCTGTCTTCTCAACTACATTGCAGCCTACTTGAATGCAGGGATAGTATCTTATTTTTCTTTACATTTTCAGCACTTGGCCCATAAAATGCTATCACCTATTGAGCACCCACCGTATATTAGATGTGGACCAAACTTTCCACGTTATTACACTGAGTTCCCACAACAACTCAATGATCTGTTATTATCTCCCCCTCCCTTTTTTTTTTTTACAAACATGGAAACTGAGATTCAGGGTTAACTTCCTCAGAATCTTCTAGTCAGTCTGTGGTAGAATTCTGATTAGAACTTGGGTCTCCTGGACTCTATAGCTTATGTTAACACCGTGCACCTCTGGTGAAATGTTACTCATGAAATGTGAAATAGCTGATATGAAATCTCACTCCACGTACGCGGTGGGCTGATGGCTGTGAACTTTATGTAGAGTGCTGCGGAGGTGTCAGGACCTCTGGGTTCCCCGGGTCTGTCCCTGGTTACACGCAACTCAGCGCTGAACCAGGCTTTCTCTGGGCCTCACTTTCTTCATTAGGAGGACCCCCATACTTAATAGATTCCACATCACATACTCACGCTGCAGACCTTCTAAAGCTGGTAAAAGTCTTAAGGTTCATAAATCTAGGTATTCTTTCTAGTTACTGGCCTTGAAACATCTCTTCCTTTACTGAAAAACTGTTTCTGAAGGAAGGATGCCAGAGGCCATTTTGGGGCAGGCTCAGGAAAGTGTCCACTTCTGCTCTCGGCGGGAGCACACGCCTGCACTCCCCCTTTCCCTCAGGGCTGGGCACCAGAAGAGCAGCACGCAGCATGGAGTTGGCCAAAGACACACTTTCGGTAACCGCTCTTCTCAGAAGAGAAAATGAACAACCCTGTGTTTAAATTATGTGCAGGGTGTAATACCAGCGGAGTCTCCACCCTCCTTCCTGGGGAAATGCAAAGTTAGCTGTGGCCTTTCACAAACCTCGGGGAGGATGAAATGTCAGCTGTAACTGAGTTTCCTGGCTCCATTCCACTTACCTCACCACCTTGCTATTATCTAAGATGACATTTTGGATATTCATATACTATAGTTAAACATCATCTCTCACTCAGACA